>JAHRHZ010000066.1:1963590-1989889 GCA_024137785.1 Ginglymostoma cirratum
CCTTGTTATCAAAAATATCCGGAGGTTATGTTGAGGCTCACTGACATTGACTCTGTGCTGTTGACATTGTGGTTTGCTATGGTATAGTCTCTTCATATGAGACAAGACTGGGGGCTCTCAGAAAGATAGACATGGATTGATGTCCATACTGCCAATGACAGAGAGTTCAGACTCCAGTTCCAGAGCTCTTTGTTGCAGACATGTAGAATTTCTGTTGTGTCAGTTATATTATTTTTAATGTAGAACTAATTATTTCAGTGAGTTGAAAATGTTCTGAAAGTTATACAATTGGGATTTTAGCAAGTGTGATTTAGGCAACATTAGTTACAGACTTGATCAACAGCAATAGTATGATCCTTGCAAACTCTCAAAAGTTATTGAAAACAAATTGCATTAGTACCAACACACAGGCTATTGGTTGTGGAGACTGAATTAACCTTAATATAAAACTAGCAATAGTATGAGGTGCTAACAGGCAGACAGCAGTCAGCATTAATGCATCGCATTAACTTTCTTTACAAATTAACTTTATCGCAGCTTGTACCAAAAGATGTATAAGACATAGTTCTTTAAATTCAGGATTTAATAACTTCACAGTAAAATAAAACCTAATAATTGGAAAGCTGATAGTGGAAATAATTATATTTTAAAAATATGCAATGGAAAATATATAACTGAATTTCTCATTAAATTGTTATTTGCAGGAAGCAGCTGCTCGATTTAGCAGACATTACATCAAAAGAATATTTTCTTCTTTTAAAAAAGGGTAAAGGTTGCCAATATGTTTATTTTATGGAAATACGCGATGTTTGAGAGTGAAGCGAGGAATCTTTGAGCTGACATGGAGAACTGAAGGGCCCCTAGCTAGTCTTTACTCATAAATCAATAGTAGATATTTTGTTACTTAAATGTGAGGTGTAGGCTTTAAGTGCAAGAATGGTCCATTGAAAAACAATGTTCACAGAAAAGCATTTACGTCTTGATGTTTGGATCGGCTAAAGGAACGAAGGGATTTAGCAGACCAAGGCCATTAATGTTTGCTTATCGGGCAACAGACAATCCAAATAGGCTAATAGTATGCTGCAGTTGATAATAAGAATAAAGAAATAGAAAATCAAGCTCTCGTGAACAGAGTCTTGCTCAGATCTAATTTAGAATATAATATGAGTGCAGATTTTAAAAATAAACATTCCTGATGTAGAGCTGTGTGGGACTGTAGTGCTTTGTCCATTCATTTTAGTGATGGAACACATAATGGGGCACAGGCACCCAGGCTTCAGTGTGGCCAGGATTGGCTGGGATGGACTATGAGGAAACAATGGAAAAAGGATGGAAGGATTAAAGGACTGATGGAGTTTGCAGCATGTGTGGGCTGTATTTCCATGAACTTTGATAAATACATGCATAAATTTTCAATTGTTTTGCACTGTATATTGGAGCAAATTGCAATTTCAAATGGAAAACTAAATGTAACAAAGCTTTTCATAGTGACCCCTGAAGTTGTGTGTTCCTCTCACGCCTCTTCCATTAGCACCTGCAGCATCTCAGTGTTGTGACCAATTGGCTCATCGACTCAACCTATTCATCTTTCTGGTTGATAGTATCAGCCATAGCCAGGTTGTAATGCACCGAACAGTGAAATTCCATTGCATGAGCTCTGGTTGCTTACACGCGCACTTAAGAAGAATCTGCCAGCAACAGAGTGGTCAGGAAGAAAAATACATCTTTTTTCCTGAACATTTCTTCCTATGTTTGATGCTTCTTTCTCATTACACCGCCCCTTCAGCAAAGAAGAAGTTCAGTTGAGTGAGATGTGGAGTTATAATGATCTTAGATGTAAGTGCGGGAAACTGGGGAAAATCTCATGAAAGAACATGATGTTAATTCCACCAGACTAAGAAGAAAATCATCAAAACTGGAGCTTTAACAAGACTGATTATTACCTTGTTTTGTATCGCAGGTGATGGGCAAGTGGACTTTGATGAATTCATGACAATACTCGGCCCTAAACTGTTGTCATCTGAGGTGCGGGAAGGTTTTCATGGCAGCACAATAGACTCCATATTTTGGCAGGTAAGATATTTATTTACTTAGATACTTTGTGGTAGTATCCACATTTTAAAAACTTGTGCAGTGTCCCATAGCAACAAGGTCTACTTGATACTTTAATGCAGAAGATGTACAATTGCTTCTAGCATTGCTTATCCGTTTAGTGTCTGATTTCAGTTGCAGAGTGCAGCAGTGATTGATTTGGACCACGTGAGGTACAGTGGTAAATTTGCATCAGAAAGTCTGCTGTTTTCTAAAAATATACTTGTGATCTTTATATTTCAATAACTTCACTAACATGCCAACAGCTTTGTAAAAGTATAAATTATAACTATTAATTTATGATACCACCGGAGTTAATATGTAACCATTGGGCCATTAATGGTTACATGCATTCATACTACTTGTTTAGTTTTGCAGAAAAGGATCTTGTCTGTGCATTCTTTGTCATAAAGCATAGATATAGCTATGGTGAAAAATGGCCACTCTCAAATCTATGTGAGTCAAGGAAGCAAATTTGAATTTGGCAATATGCAAGGGAGAAGATCTTGATTATCCAAAGAAATTTACAATAATATAAGAGTTTTCAGCACACATTTATAGTTCTTAATTTCATGCAGACCTTTGCTATTTCAACCTTCAGGCTTGGGTCTGCTAGTTTCCAAGGTGACTCAACTATCTGGAAAGTACCCTTAGTTTTCCTTATCTCTTTGTTCTGTACAGCATTGAATAATGTGCTTACCCAGGCTGTTACAACTGCTGAACTAACGTTTCCCAAACCACCCTTGGTCAGGTATCTCATCATGTCAAGAAGAGACGAAGTGTAACTACAGCTTTTATATCAAGTCTATCAAGCATTTTAATTTTAACTCCCCTAATATTAACCCCCATGTTCCTACTTTGGACGTAAACATTACACCTACAGTTTCAGTACGAATATTATGAAGAGAATATTTTCAGCTTGGTTAGTCACTATACATACCTGTTGAATAAAGATGTGCAAAGAGAATGAGAATTTTGTCATTACTTCATTTTAGTTTAATAATGTTTTATAAATTTGAAATTCAAAGTAATTCGTCATGTCTTAGGAAAAATACAAATTGTATGATGGCTGGTGAGAATTTGCTAGTGTCATTTATGGCAGTTTTGAGATACTGTAATGATTTTTGTTCTGTAATTGCTGTAGACTGTTGGCACTGATGTTGAAAAGCACTTCACTGTTCTTGATTGTTATTTCTTCTGCTACTCAGCTCAGCGGGAGTTGCATTCTTCACAGGGTTGACAAGCTTATAGAATTTGCTGGGGAAACATTATTTGTCATGAATGGTATTGCTGCGTTGAAATAATGGTTATGATTTTCACGTAGGAGTTAATTAATCTGTGAAGATACTTTACTCCCTTCCCCCTCATCCATAATGATAATGGCTACAATTTAGTAATCTGAAAACTAACAAGCACAGAGTTTGAGTCAGGAATGAGTGAATAGTAGGTACCAGGAATAACGCGCGAGTGGCATAGGGAACGGCATCTAAGGGACTCCTGTTCAAGTGTGTGTCCACACAGTGATGTCCTGAAATTTCTGGGGCAGGAGAATGTGTTTCTGTGGAACCGTAACTGAGGGCTTTGGGGTAATTTTGAAAGAGGTTTTGGATATAGCAGCTTTCTGCTCCTTAACAGCCTGAGTTGAAAACCAGACACTTTAAAAATTGGGGCCATAAAATGCTGTGCGCTATCTGCAGTAGGAACTATATACAAAGTGAGCCATTGTACTATAATCCAAATTAAATGAGGTTACTATGGCAAAGAACCAGTCTCTCTCAGTTGCACTCTTGGTAGTGTTAGCTACCAAGTATATTTGGACCATGGCTGCTGTGGTTGGGGGTTTAGTGGGGAGTGAGGTGGCAGGGTACAATTTATGAACTTAAAGGCCTGTTTCCCAATGACATTAATCATCGAGTGATTGACTACACTAAGGAGACCAGCAGAGCAAACCAATAAAGTGCATTGTAAAAAAGTTTGAAGATTGTTATGGAGGCCACTGAGTTCATTCACCTTGTGAAGCCGCAAAATTCTTCCTGCCTCAGTTAGGTTGATAATCAATAGAAATAAATCTCAGTGGAGATATAGAGCAGGCTGCTGACTCACTGTCACCTGTTTAATACTGTTGTATAAAATCGAGATCAGCCACTTTGATTCTAAGATTATCTGTTCCACATAGACAGTGGACTGACCAAGAATTTGAGCTATTCCTATCTTAGTGCAGAACAATCATTTTACTTCTTCACCACACCATCAAGAGATCATGCGGATATTTTCACACAGCTAGCTTCTTTTATGAGGCTTGTGGTTCTTCTCCAATAAAGGACCTATTAGGGTCTACCTTTACAACAAGATACCAAAAGAGTAGGACCTGAATGCGGCAGAATAAAATAGCACAGATATTTCAGTCCGTGAGAATGTTTTGTTCTATGATTCTCTTACTGACTGTTCAAGTTTCACTATGTTTAACATTCTGGATTTATGGTTGTGGAATACTTGGGAACTAATGCACATTATCAAAAAAAATTCACTAGCATGCGGTTGATTTTGATTACACAATTGTGTCAAATGTGCGTTAGCAAATTGGCAGACTGTTTTCCTATGCTGCTGATTTTTACGTGCATTGACTTCCGATCCAGTTTTACGCCATTGCGAAAAGTTAAAATCCACACCAAGGTGTGAAAGTCAATTTCTGTAGGGTAGTCTTTTTTTTGCAATTTTTGAATTGCAGATTTGAATTTGTGGTTATGCGCTCATGACTGACCTCGAAATAACCATTAGATGCTGCTGGATGTATGTGAATGATTGCGAGCTGTTTAGTGAACAGTCACTCCTCAAAGTGTGTCGTTTCCATGGACACAATGACATTTGTACATTTGCTATCATCAATTCAGCTGAGGAGGGCAGATAGTGTATTGTTTTAAGTCAAGCATTAGTCACTATGTCTTGCTTCTAACAAGGCAAAATAATACTGGTGAAAATTGATTTCCCTGGTGAAGGTGCTCAGAACATCATTGAAAGTGTGTGACTAACTGCTGTAATTTCAGAATAAATGATTAAACTTCAACAGTTCAGAAAACAGAAATAATGCTGGACAAATAGATTTTTTTTCCAAAAGTCATCATGTCCTTTAACAAATTAATTGAAATGAAAACTTTGCAATTGGTGTTATCTTAACACTGGCAAAATAACCCATTTAAAATAACACCAATTATCAGGAGGGCTGGTAACCAGAGGGTACAAATTTAAGATAATTGGCAAAGAAAACTGGAGAGAAGATTTTTTTTAATGCAGAAGGGTTCATGGTATGAAATGCACAGCCTGAAAGGGCGGTGGAAGCAGATTCAGTAGTAACGTGCAAAAAGAAATGAGTTATTTGCTTGAAAAGTGTGTGAAGAATGTGGGAGTGAAACTAATTATATAGCACTTCCAAAGAACTGGCAGAGATACAATGGACTGAATGGCTTCATCCTTTGCTGCATGCTTCTATGATTTAGAAAATAATTTCCCAAGGTGCCATATATTTTGAGGTCCCTCACTGGCTTTGTATAATAGCACTGTTTCTGAGAATTAAGAGAGAGAGTAGCATACAATTTGTTGTACATAACATGTTTGGCACATGTCCGTGTCTCAACTAGCAAATCCTGTTTCAGTCTTGTGCTGGTTTGTACAGAGAAAGTTCCATTGGAATTGGAGGCTGTCAATAAAAATCCAATCAAATCAATTCCGAGTAGAAATGGAAGCTTACAGAATGAATCAGGAGGACTGCAGTGGTTCCAGAAGGCAGCTCACCACCACCTTCTCAAGGGCAAGTAGGGATGGGCAAGAAATGCTGGCTAGCCAGCGACGCCCACATCCCACAAATGAATAGAAAAAAAAAGGTTAGTTGGATGACCCTGAAATACCTATTCAGAAATCTAGGGTTTATCCTTAGCTCAGTTTCCTTCATCATCTGTATAAAGTCCCTTGATAAGTATATTCAAAGTTGTTGCATCAGATTTCACCTGTATGTTGGCCACACCTATCTCCCTCTCAGTGCCAAGCCTTGCAATCACTATATGGCCTCTGTGCTGTCAAACTGCCTCTCAGAAATCCAGTCTTGAATGAATCACAACTTGGAACAGCTAAACATCAGGAGGACCAAAGCTGTTTTTCTTGAGCTGACCGCAGACACCGTACCTTTGCAACTGATTTTGTCTATCTGTTGAATCATTTTTTTTTGCTGTCCCTAGTTGCCTTGGAAAAGGTTGTGTTGAGCTGCCTTCTTGAACTGCTGCAGTCCATGTGTTGTAGTTTGACCCACAATACCTTTAGGGAGGGAATGCCAGGATTTTCACCCAGCTACAGTGAAGGAACAGCGATATATTTCCAAATCAGGATAGTGAGTGACTTGGAGGTGGTGGTGTTCCCATGTATCTGCTGCCCTTGTCCTTCTAGATGGAAGTGGTCTTGGGTTTGGAAGGTATTGTTTGAGGATCTGTGGTGTACTGTGGTGTACACGTGGTGTACACGTAGATAGTATACATAGCTGCTACTGAGCGTTTTTTGTGGACGGAGTGAATGTGGTGATAATCAAGTGCGCTGCTTGTCCTGGATCGTGTCAAGCTTCTTGAGTGTTGTTGGAGCGGCACCCGTCCAGGCATGTGAGGAGTGTTCCATCACACTTCTGACTTGTGCCTTGTAAATGGTGGACAGCTTTGAGATGACAGCAAGTGAGTTGCTAGCTGAAATATTCCTAGTCTCTGACTTGCTCTTATAGCCACTGTGTTTATGTGGTGTGTCCAGCTGAGTTTCTGGTCAATGGTAGCTCCAAGGATGTTGATAGTGGGGGATTCAGTGATGGTAACACCATTAAATGTGAAGGCAGATGGTTAGATTATCTCTTATTTGAGATAGCCGTTGCCTGGCATTTGTTGGTGTGAACGTTACTTCATTTGTCAGCCCAAGCCTGGCTGTTGTCCAGATCTAAGTTACAGTTGAATGTGGAGGAGTCATGAATGGCATTGAACATTGTGCAGTCATTGGCAAGTATCCCACTTCTGACCTTATGATGGAGGGAAGGTCATTGATGAAACCCCTGAAGATGGTTGGGCCTAGGGCACTACCCTGAGGAACATCTGCTGAGATGTCCTAGAGCTGAGATGACTGGCCTCCAACAACTGCAGCCATCTTCCTATGTGTCAGGCATGACTCCAATCAATGGAGAGTTTGCACCCTGGTACCCAGTGATTTCAATTTTGCTAGGGCTCCTTGATGCCACACGCGGTTGAATGTAACCTTGATGCTAAAAGCTGTAACTCTCATCTCACCTCTGGAATTCAGCTTGTTTATCCATGTTTGAAACAAATCTGTAATGAGGTTAGGATCTGTATAGACCTGGTGGAACCCAACCTGGGTGTCACTGAGCAGGTTATTGCTGAGCAGGAGCTGCTTGATAGCACTACTAATGACGCCTTCCATCACTTTATGATCGAGAGGAGACTGATGGGGTGGTAACTGGCCGGGTTGGATTTGTGCTCCTTTTTTTGGACAGGACATACCTGAGCAATAGTCCACATTGTTAGGTAAAAACTGATGTTGTAACCAAATTGGAAGAGCTTGTCTATGGGAGCGACAAGTTTTGGTGCACTTGTCTTCAGTACTATTGCCAGAATGTCGTCAGGGCCTGTGGACTATGCAGTATCCAGTGTCTCCAACCGTTTCTTGATATCACGTGGAGTGAATCGAATTGGCTGAAGACTGGTATCTGTAATGCTGGGGACCACTGGAGGAGACCGAGGTGGATCATCCACTTGGCACCTCTGGCAGAAGATAGCTGTGAATGCTTCAGCCTTATCTTTTGCACTGTTGTGTTGGGCTCTTCCATCATTGAGGATGGGGATATTTGTGGAGCATCCTCCTGTAGCAAGTTGTTGAATTGTACACTACTGTTCAAGATTGGATGTAGTAGGAGTGCAGAGCTTCGATCTGATACATTGGTTATGGGATTGCTTAGCTCTATCGTTTGCTGCTTATACTGTTGGCATGGAAGCAGTAGCTTCACCAGGTTGATACCTCATTTTCAGATATGCCTGGTACTGCTCTTGGCATGCCCTTCTGCACTTTCCTTTGAACCAGGGTTAATTGCCTGGCTTGAGGGTAATGGTTGAGTGGGGGATATGCCGGTCCATGAAGTCACAGATTGTGCTGAAGTACCGTTCTGCTGCTGTTGATGGCCCACAGCGCCTCATGGATACGCAGTCTCGAGATGCTAGATCTGTTCAGAGTCTGTCTCATTTAGTACTGAGATAGTGCCACATAACATTATGGAGGTTATTTTCAATGTGAAGGCGGGACTTGATCTCCACAAGGACTGTGCAGTGATCACTCTGTCTGATACTGTCGTGGACAGATGCAACTGTATCTGGTGGATTGGGAAGGATGAGGTCAAATATGTTTTTTTTTCCTCGTGATGGTTCCTTCACCAACTGTTGAAGACCCAATCTAGCAGCTATGTCCTTTAGGACTCGCCCAGAGATTTGACCCCATGAGACTGCATATAACAGATGTGTTGTAAAAACAGTAAAGTTGTAAAGAAAAGATACATTCCAGCAGCCCTGGTTGCCTCATCTTACGGCTTATTTTCTGTAAGCCTGATGGAATTCCTTTTTGAGACAGAAGAAAACTTTTCTGTTGTTTGAGTGGGTGCACTAGCTTTAGCTGTGCGCCCCTGTGATAACACATATAAAATGGCCAGCGTTTGGAGATAAATCCAGTTGTGCATTTGGAGGGGTGGCTGACCTTCAGAGTATTCACACCCAAAAGAGTCTAATGATGATCATTAATCCATTGTGGGTTGGCAGGAAAAAGCCAAATGGTTCATTAATGTCCTTTAGGGAAGGAAACTGCCATCCTTACCTGGTCCAGCCTACATGTGACTCCAGACTCACAGTAATGTGTGGTTGAGTCTTAACTGCCTTCTGGGACATAAAGCTGGCCTGGCCAGCTATGCCCTTATCCCACCAATGAATAAAAATAATAAACAAATCCACATTTCATACTCCACAGCAGTGCACTGCTTTGAATGATGTGCGGCTTTGATCTTACATGAATTTATGAATATTTTTTTGAGCTTAAGACCTTCCTTCAGCTGGAGGTGCTTCTATTACAGTGCAGGGTGTGTAGTTCTGTTATGACAGGGAATGGATGAACACCTTTGATAATTAAACTAAAACATGAGCCCCAATCTGTTACGACAGGACTAGGGGTTCCCCTCTAATAATTAACCCCTAAACAACCAGAGCAGCTCATTTTTCCTCTTGTAATCTGTTAAAAGAGTGGTTAAAAAAAAGAAAATCCCTAACCTTCACTTTATAAATAACAAGAAACAATTTATTTATTTAAGCCAACAATGAACAAATTGACCAACTTACTAACAAACCGACAATTCCCTCCTATACTACTAACTACTCCCTAACTGGTCTAAATTCTACTGGAATGCTGTTTAAATAAAGACAAATCCCACTAATATAAACCCAATTAATAATAAGCAATAGATTATAACTTAATCTCTCCAAGTTCACACAGAATGCCTTCTGGAATATTCTGTTGTCTCCGCTTTATTCATAAATGCCTTTCTTCCGCTAATTCTGCTATTAGGGATGTTTTATCTTGATAATTTCTTCAGGGAGGACTTTGAGCTAAAATACTGTGGTACCTTTGATTAATTAGACGGGCTTTCTCTGAGAGCTGAATGATGCTAACTCTGGCAGGTGGAAGATGGCTCTCTCTTTCAGATGGCAGTTGGCTCTCCCTGATTTTCCAAATGCCCTCATCTCGTCTACCTGTAATGACAAATCAAATTCTTATAGTGTGATTAGTTTCAGGTTGTCTACACCATCAGATTTAAATTCAAATGGCTTTCTGTATCTAGGTGCTTTGTTTGAATTAATTGGCTGAATTCAAACTTGTTGTCACAGCATCAAAACAAGACTCCTGTTTTGCCTGCCACCTGTAAGGCTTTTCTGATACACTTGTCTCACTTTTTGAGGCTCTCTGTACTGTAACTTCAGCTGCTGCTCACAGACATACATTTTTAAAAAACATTTCTAAGTACAGACAAAGCACAAATCTCTTCAAGGAACCACACATTTTAGCTTCCCGCCATCCACTTCTCAATTACGCTACCCAACCTCATAACAGTACCTACATTATTTTTGTCAGCATTCGTGGTGCAACATGGAGAATAACAATAATTGAGGAGAAGTCCAGAAAGGAAACATTCATCAAGATTCAAATGGGCAAACAAAATTTTGTTTCTGTTTCTTGTTCCTTTACACCATGCCAGTTTATACATATTCGTAATGACAGCCTTTTATCACAAGTTACCTGTCAATCATAATAATCTACAGGAAAAATGTAATAGACTACAGGGAACATAAACTGTTGTTGCAAATGGACAGCTGAGTGGCTACTAAGTATAATGTAGAAAAATGTGAGAATACATTTTGAGAAGAAGAATACATTATGGGAATTACCTTAATTGCTGATTTTTTTCAATGCAATGCAGAAGCGAAGATAACTGGGTTACAAAATATTCCATAGAATGACGTAGAATGTAAAGTATAATAACATATCATCTGGCCTATGATACATGCCAGTGTTTATTCATGTGCTAAACAACCCTCCTTAAATCTTTTACATTTGTCCGGTTACTTTTGAATAAAATTGTTTAGAAGGCAGAATAAATCTATGTGTTCATGTTGATGGACTTCAACAGAAGTTAAGAGTTCATACTGAAAAATAAGTTTGGTTGGAATTTTCCCTTTAAAAGATGTGGGCAATGGTGTGAAATTTGGGAGATGTCAGTTGAAGTCTTTCTTGATGTCAATATCTACAAGCTGCGTTACCCCAAACAAATCCCAGCTGTTGAGACGAGATTTTTGCTGAAGAGAGGTGAAAAGCCTACTAATGGGATTCTCACTCATTATCATCTTCATTATTACCTAATCCTGTCTCCATAGTATGCAGGTTCCCATTCTCCCACACAACAGTCAGAAACTTGACGTTGAGAATTCCCGACATGAAAATCACAGTGGGTACTGGCGATCCCAACTTGGACAACCAGCGCCAACATCTCTGGGCATGCTCTTTGCGCCTTGATCGCATGCACCCCACATCTACAGGCACAGACATATGTACTGTAATACTACACTTTGGAGTACACTGGCACCTTTTATTGGATGCTGCAGCAAGGACACATGCTGTGTTGGCACAGTAGGTTTGCAGACGACACTAAAATTGTGGATAGCGAAGAAGGTTACTCAGAGTACATTGGGAGCTTGATCAGATGAGCCTATGGGTCGAGGAGTGGCAGATGGAGTTTAATTTAGATACTTGTGAGGTGCTACATTTTGGTGAGGCAAATCAGGGCAGGACTTACGTACACTTAATGGTAAGGTCCTGAGGAATGTTGCTGAATGAAGAGACCTTGGAGTGCAGGTTCATGGTTCCCTGAAAGTAGAGTCGCTGGTAGATAGGATAGTGAAGAAGGCATTTGATGTGCCTGCCTTTATTGGTCAGTGCATTGAGTGTAGGAGTTGGGAGGTCATGTTGTGGCTGTACAGGACATTGGTTTGGCCACTTCTGGAATACTGCATTCAGTTCTGGCCTCCCTACTCTAGGAAAGATATTGTGACACTTGAAAGGATTCAGAAAAGATTTGCAAGGATGTTGCCAGGGTTGGAGGGTTTGAGCTATAGGGAGGGGCTGAATAAGCTGGAGCTATTTTCCCTGGAGTATCAGGGGCTGAGGGGTGACATTATATAGGTTTATAAAATCATGAGAGGCATGGATAAGGTGAATAGGCAAGGTCTTTTCCCTGGGCTTGGGGGAGTCCAAAACAAGAGGGCATAGGTTTAAAGTGAGAGGGGTAAGATATAAAAGGGACCTAAGGGGCAATTTTTTTCACGCAGAGAGTGGTGCATGTATGGAACGAGCTGCCAGAGGAAGTGGTGAATGCTGGTATGCTTTCAACATTTGAAAGGCAGCTGGATGGGTATATGAATGGGAAGAGTTTAGAGGGATATGGGTTAAATGCTGGCAAATGGGTCTAGATTTATATAGGACATCTGGTTGGCATGGACAAGTTGGACCGAAGGGTCTGTTTCTGTGCTGTATATCTCAATGACAGTACGAGGTACCAACTGGAACAGGGTGCACCTCAGTGCTGCTTGCTAACTGGATGCTCACAGTGTCCCTGCTTTGCCTTGTGTTTTAGTGCTTTGTCACCTCAGCCACACCTTAAAGACTCACAGTACCTTTACCCTGCCTCACAGTTTAGAGCAGACATTAGGACAGGCAGCTTGTCACAGTTGTCAGCACTCATCAGACAAGGCCATGAGCATCTTGCTGAACGGTACAGACATCCTTCAATCTCGCGGTTGCGTCATATTTCAGCTGCATACACAGCAAACACATTGCAGGTACAGCAACCGAGTGACCATATCTCAAAGTCTAATGGGGAGGATGGTAGTTTGCCATCAAATCCAGGGAGACAGTCTTCAGGGAGGCGATCCCAGCAAAATAAGGCAAGGGCAGCCTCCGATATCAAGCAGGAGATTTGGGCAAGAGTGAGGCAGGCGGGTTCAGGAGATCTGTACCTTTACAGTCCAGGGAATGGGCCATGGTCAGTTCTGTAGGTCCAGTGTGACCATTTATCTTGGGAGTCCAGGGACCTAGTCAAGGAGCTCTGCAAATATCAGTCAAGGGTCTGGTCTCTCATTGTTTGAGGCTGAGTTTACTCAAGGGAGTGGGCCAAGATCAATCCTGTAGTTCCATTCACTGAATTTCAAGTATGGTTATCAGGGGTCACTGCTGTCGGAGGGAGGCTAGGGAACTTAATTCTGAGTACTGGAGTCAGAATGCTAAGATGCAGAGGGGTTGGCAAAACTGAAGGGAGGAAATTCAAATTATAATGTTGGAGGGGAGGGGAGATGATTGACCATGGAGGGGAAAGGAATCTTATAGAGTGGATGTGGAGCATGGGGGAAGTTCACTGATAGTAAGCAACATGCTGGCTCCCATGTGGGGACAATTCACTGCTACAACTGGCATGTTTATTTGGTATGCCTGGCACTGGGGGAGAGGGAGTACAGTGGGCAGATGAAGGCTTGGATGAACAGTTTGGATGGGGACCTGGCTAAGTGAAAATTCTGTGGCTTTGATGGGAAGGGTAACTAGGAAGATGTTTACATTTGGAGGTTTACCAAAACGGAGAGGATAGGCCTGTTCAAGCTACCTTCCATTGTCCTGTAAATCACAAGTGTATGATGGAGATGAAAATGACTGTGCTCATATTTGGAGTGTGGGATTGGTGTTGTGTTCTATGAGAGAGGGTCTTTAAGTTCCAGGGCAATGTGAGGCCCTTCAAAGAGCAATAACATTAAACAGACACCCACTCACTCAAGCTGAAACTCACCTACGGGCACACTTTCCATGTGAACTGTCAGTATTAGCCAACTGTGTACAATCCAAATCCTTGCCCCAGTCACTCCTGCCCATATCATGCAAGATAATAGTTGAATCCCTCTAATGGCTTTCTTTGTTTACTTGGAAAGAAAAGAGTCTTGTTGCCCAAGTAACAATCACCTTCCATTTACACATTGCCTGCACATCGTGCAGGAGCTGCTCACCTCATCTTGGACCATCGAACATCGTGAAGCAGTCAGGAGGAGTGGACTCTATATCTTCAATGTTGTAGTAGCAGCAAGACAGACACACACAGGATATGGTGAAAAGTAAATACATATTTACAAAAATGGAAACTTATTTACATTGACATGTCACCTGTGCCATCAATGTGCCCTCAGAAGATCTTTCTTTCCCTTTAACCACATCTCAGTATATTCCCATGGTCTGTAGCTGATGTGGAGGGAGCCTGCCATATAGTGTAGACCATTGGACTTGGAGGTTTGGTCAGGTGGTGCTAGTGGTGTTTTTGTTTCGAGGCCTAGACACACTGAGTGTGTCCTGCCCAGAGCTATGTATACGCTTCTTGGTTTGATTTTCACAGGGCTGAAGGTGATAGCCAGGGTGGAGGTTATAGAGTCATAGAATCATGCAGCAAGGAAACAGAACCTTCAGCCCAATGCATCCATGCTGTGGAAGGCCCAGCCACCTGAAAGGGGTCTTCGGGCGGTCCGTCCACCTCTGCCGGGTGCCTACTGACACCACCCTATCTGCTTGTCAGCAAGTGGCATCTGGAGTGTGGTCATGGTCCCTCATTTCCCAAGTCGCCTTACTGTTGGTGCTGAGCACCAGTGATTAGGGCGATTGAGGACAGATCCTCGCTCATATCCAGCATTCTCATGAACCTGGCCGTCATGACAGCTGTCACCCTGCCCATGGAGGTATCTGGACAATCGCTGAGGCAGCGGTATCCCAACCACATTGCTACAGTCCAATAGCCCCTTTGTGTTAGTTTGCTCAGTTGCCCTGACAATCCTGCTTGCTTCCTCTTTGTCTGCTTATGCATATGAATGAAGTTTCTACTTGCTGACACCGTGGCTCCTTTCCTGCCTGGGCCTGAGCAGGCTCAGATGGCTCTGCATTGCTCTGAGCACCAGTGGGCTGTTTCTCCCACGGCCAGATACAGTGTGACAGCGATGTACTCACCAGGAGGTTCTCCTTGTTCTCATCTAGTTATCTTACCCCCAAGGTGTTAGTAATAGAGCCGGTGGAGGGTGCCAGAGGCTGCATTGCTGGTGCTCCCTTTGAGATTACCAAGCTCGCTTCCTCAGAGGTGGGGGAGGGGATGTCTTCAGGATAGGCTTCCCATTGGCAGAGACCATGGACCTCCCACCGGTGCCTGCAGGAGACCAAAGAGAGAAACCATCATGGAAAAGATGTTGTAGCAGTTTCACAATGGGCTCATGGTGAAGGTAGTGGGACAGCAGCAGAATAGGCTCAAAGATTTCCCCATCTCCATAAGACTGGTCCTTGGTCTTTATCAGAAGTTCCCCCCCCACCTCCCAGCGTCTACTTGTAGGGTTGAGGAGATGAATATGCGGCAACCCCTCACCTGACCAGTCTCTTTCCACACAATAATGGGCCCTTTTTGCTTGTGATGAGATAAAGGGAGGGATTGAGTGAGGTGAAAGCAGGTGGCACAGCTGTCAGTGCTGGTGAAGGAAAGCTGGTGAGGTGGCCTGAGTAGACAGCGCGGGTTGGAGGGTTGGGAGTGGGTGAGAGCGAGTGAAGGAAGATGTTCCACACAACAATGAGCTTTGTGGGAGGTGGATACAACAACAGACGCAAAGTGAGTGTGAGGTGCCAGAGAGCAAATGGCGGCACGTACCCTGCAGGAGCAGAGGAGGCCATTCACCTACTTCCTGCATCGTTGCGTGTTTTGCCAAACTGTGAGTGCCACACTGGCCTGAATTTGTGATCTCGGATCAGGCTGACATGGTTTGGTGTTGTGCCCTCTTCTACCATCATCATGTAGGGCATGACCAGCCTTCCACTACTTAACTGGGTTTGCAATGGCCTTTTAAGGATGGCACCAAGGTTGCTGATATATTCTGATATATAGTGGCAGTAGGGGGCAAGTACATCTGGCATTGGTGAATGGAAAAATTGGCTTTTATGAGAAGAGAGGGGCACCATAAACTAGTGTTCAGTAGTTCATGAGAGAAGTTTGGGGCGATTGCATGAGAAAACGCAGATGGCTCACCAAGGGAAACCCTTCATGAAACTCGACACAAATGACATGTAGCCAAAAGCTGGGAAGATTCAGCCTGTTGTGTCACATCTGAAATACTCTGTGCTGTTTCAATCTCTTCACTACAGAAATGACATAAAAGCTGTGGGAATTGCAACATGGAATTAGCAGGGTGGAAATAGTTTGACGTACAGTGTAAGGTTGCAACTAGTGATCAAGCACTTGAACTGCAAAAATTGAGGGAAGATTTGATAAAGAATTCAAAATGGCAGAAGATATATCACGTAAATATGGAAGTGGAATCCTTTTGTTGGTGTGTGTTACCAAGAAAAGAAGTCATGGTTTCAGGATTAGCTTATGATACATGGGGTCTGAATCTTGCCAGAAGTTGGCTAAGTATCATTTTTGGCAAGTTTCACGGAGGGTTTCTTTTTGTGAGGCCCATAGTGAGTTTGCTCACGTTATCTTCTCAAGTTTATCTTATTAACTATGCACCACATTCCAATGGCAGCCAGCAGGTCTTATCCTGCTACTCAGCACAGGCAGAAACACTGACTACTGTTAGGAGTTCCCAGAAATCTTATTGCTAGCACCATCTTTAAAGCCTAGCTGTATACCTGGTCAAGCACTGGCAGTCTGTAGCTGCCCTGCACTGTTTTTTTTTCACCCTGGACATGTTGGGCATCCTGCGTTGCCCATGGGCACCTGGAGGTCTTGCTGGACAGGGCAGAGGGTGCAGTCACTGTCCATGGAGCATTCTCTGACATGTTAATGACTGATGTAGGTCTGAAGGAACAAATGCCAAGCAAGAGTTGCCATGTTTCTGTCCTGACTTTTGTGTTGGGAATTGTCGCCATCTAGTTTCTAGCCAGCACGTGGAGGGAATGAAAACCTGCATATCAATGAAGTGAGGTGAGATAATGAGAATTTAATGTATGCTGATGCACGTTTATAGGGCTCTCACTGCTTGCAGTTCAACAGTTGGTCATGACAGTGCAGAACTCCTCAATTCTAATCTCACGCGAATCTACCAACTTGCCGGCCAATACCTGCATCATTCAGGGTCTAGGAAGATTCTGTCCATAGAATCAATATCTTGCAATAGATGACGATTAATACTCAATTAATTGCAGTATTTAAACTGGATAATTACTTGAAATATATTTACCAAAACAGCATAAATCAGGAATTTGGACTATGAGGACAATTCTAGAGGAATACTCCTGTCATATTTGCTCTCCAGAAAATAAATGCTGATTCTTTTTGATCTTCTTGCAATAGCCACCATTTAAGGACTGATGGGTAGGCTGCTGAATACTCACAACTAGGCAGAGCATACACTCTAACAAGAGCCCCAAGAGAATAAAGAAAAGCATTAATATTGTATTTTTAAGATGCTCTCCCCTATATGTTACATTCACAAAGGATACAGACCATTATTGTGCTAAAGGGAGACAAATTTGTAATGATGCCTCCATAAGGCACATCCTGAATAATCACCTGTTCTTTCGATACTTACAGGAATTACTTTCTCCTGTTCAGCTTTGAGTATAATTTCTTGAAAAATGCAAATGCAGATTTTCTTTGCAATGGAAAAAGGTTACCTGCAAGAACCATGAAACTTGATTCCAGATGAACCTGATTAGCTGTGCACAGTCATATTTACATTTTATACTTCAGAGGAAGCTTTTAACTAAATGTATCTTCCCAACTCACTGGGATAGAGCACTGGAAGTGAAGCCCCACTACTTCAACATTCACGACGAATGTGGGGACTTAATGGAACTATTGAAAAGTTGAACTTACCTCTGACTGATTATTACCCAGGTTGAAAGCAAACTACATCAAGTCTTTTAAATCAAGCATTACCTCTTGTGTACACACACACACACACACACAGACACACACACACACACACACCCCACAAATATTATGAACAGAGGAGCACAGTTCCGCATCACTAGTCTAAAATCACAAAACATACCAAGTTGGATCCACAATCCTTTTGATTTTGACAAGTGCCTTGATGTTACCTGCAAAGCAATAATCAATACTTTGGTCCTTCATTGGACCTTGGATGTATCTTTCCCTGTGAGATTTTGTTTTCTTCCTTTGATCAGGTCTGAACCTTTTCCCTGCTCCTTCAACAGAGAGTTGGAGAAGGCAATTTTTCAGAGTAAGCCACCAAAGAAAGAGGACAGAAAGACTGAGGCTGCCAATTTCTTGAAGTCTCCTTGGTTCTCCTGTCAATCCCCTCACAGAATTTGTGTTGAATTGGAACCTGACCAATATGGGTTGTTGCTATGCTGAGCTTTCCTGAATCCATAACAAATAGTGCCGTTTGAAAAGTCAATCAAAAGACTGTGCCTTTGGGCAAAATTACCCCAAATACACCGAAGTAGTGCTGATTTTTCTGGACATGGCATCCTTGAAGTGACATTGTTTACTATGCACCAATTAGCTTTACTTGTTTTTTCCAAACCTGCAAGTAAATTGTTGTATTTTCTCCCTTTTTTTTCAAAACAGCACCCGTCTTTCTAGTTTTCAGTTTGTATTCCAAAAGAAAATGTGGCTTCCTACAGTATCCTACTCCTTCTGTTCCTCCAAGAAGGACCATTGTCTTGTTCCCACTTCACTGTTTTTTGGTATTGTTAAGATAGTGGTAATTACGGATTATTGAATTTTAACTTGTATCATCTGATTGTTATACCTGATGCCTTTCATGGACTAAAATCACAAAATCCGTACAGTGCAAAAAGAGGCCATTTGGCCCATTGAGTTTTCCCTGACCCTCTGAACAGCATCCCGCCCAAACCCTAACCCGAACCTATCCCCATAGCCCTGCAATTTAGCATGGCTAATCCATTTAGCTTGCACATCTTTGGACTGTGGGAAGAAACCAGTGCACCCAACAGAAACTCAGACAGATACAGGAAGAACATATAAACTCCACACAAATGGTCGCCCAAGACTGGAATCGAACCCAGGTGCCTGGCACTGTGCTAGCAATCTAACCACTGAGCCATTGTGCCTGCCCAGTGGTTTTTAATGGTTTTTAAAAAAGAAGCATGAAAGTAAAATGGTGGCAGTGGTCAAATGACCACAGATTGAAAAAGGAATAAATTAAGTTGTCTGCATTGGTTGCAAATTTTATCTAAAGACATTAAAACCAGGCAACTATATCAGTGTTGAGAAACTTGCATTCCTTGTTTAATTCACATATGTATGATAATTTCACAATTTGAAAGATGAAAGGCTAACCTGCCAGTTAGCCAGCTTGAAAAGACAATGGAGTTAGTCTCTTGAATACACACCAAACTACATTGAAAAAGCTGCATTTGACAGCAGTGTAAAGTGAAGGAAAAGTTAATTTGTCACAACAAGATGTGGGGCTCTCTAAACAAAAAAAAACAAACGAACTACAGATGATGGAAATCAGGAACAAAAACAAATGCAGAAAAACTCAGCAGGTCTGGCAGCATCTATGGAGAGAAATCAGAGTTAGTGATTTGGGTCCAGTAACCCTCGCTCAGAACCCTTTGACCCATCTTCTGAAGAAAGGTCACTGGACCCAAAACATTAACTCTGATTTTTCTCCATAGATGCTGCCAAACCTGCTGAGATTTTCCAGCAATTCTTGTTTTTGTTTTTGTTTCTGAGATTCTGTCTTCCTGCCTGTTTCTCCCATTATCAGAGAATACCGTAGACAAACAGGAGACTGGGAGAACACAGTAAGCCAGGCAGCATCTTCCAGCCTCTTGTTTGTCAACCTTGAATTCCAGCGTCTGCAGTTTTTTCCTGTAATCATGGAATACCGTGCCAAGTGAAAGAACAATATGGGAATAAAACCTTTCACTAAGAGGTCGAAGATATATGCAGATTCTGTGACTGCTGAGGATAAAAGTTTACCATTAAACTGTGGTCTCAGCTCAAGTACTGTGAGGACTCTTTAACTGTGTAACCTATAGTCTCAAAGATAGTAGGAACTGTGGATGCTGGAGAATCTGAGATAACAAGGTGTAGAGCTGGATGAACACAGCAGGCCAAGCAGCATCATAGGAGCAGGAAAGCTTAACGTTTTGGGCCTAGACCCTTCGTCAGAAAATGGTTTTCAGATTTTCTGAAGAAGGGTCTCGGCCCGAAACGTCAAGTTTTCCTGCTCCTATGATGCTGCTTGGCCTGCTGTGTTCATCCAGCTTTACACCTAACCTATAGTCTCGCTGTCTGTACCATAAGCTTTCTCTTTTGAGCTTATTAATTGTATTTGTGCGCGTGTGTTTGTTGTTGCATTTTATTATTCTTAAAATTTATCGGTATTAAAACTTTTATTCAATTAAGAAGTCCTTGGTAATGCACCCCTTCATTTTCTAGTGGACTACATTTCAATTGAAGTGTGATAGCTGTGCGCTAAAAAGAGAATAAAAATATTTGTTGTGACTGACCGAGGAGGGGCATTAAAAGGAGGGGAGCTAATTGCCCTCCTCACCTGATTGTAAAAATATCTGCAAGCCGATCCATTCTGGCCTGTGGTAAAATGTTTTCAGGAATTTTTATAACAGCTATCAACACTTTGTCATATGCTGGTACCTGAATAATCATCACATCTACCCCTGAGAAGTCAAAAACTATTGATGCAAGTTGACAACTTGTTTCTTTTTAACTTGGATATAGGTGCATACAGCTTCTCGGAGGCAATGGACCCTAAAGTGCTGCACCAGGAGCCCACTGCCAGTCCAAGTCAGCAGCTTAGCATTTCAGGCTTTTAACACCTTTGGTTTATTCCCCACTTGTAATGCATTAGCTGATCTCATTCAATCTCTCATAACAATGGTGACAGTTGTTTGGTTAGGGAATGAACTAACAGTCAGGAGGAAAGAACTGATTGAGGCTTTAATCCCCACAATCTAAACTGTATCCTGTGCCAGGGGTTATGTCATCATATTGTTGTTGGCTAAGAACAGAGTCAGCTTTGAGCATGATGCTAGTTGCAGCTGAAGCATCTGGTGCGACTCGCTATCAAGCTCACATGATAGGCAGCGGCACACTGGGTTGTGTGAGATCCCAAGTAATGGGCAGTTTACAGGAACTTCAATATCTTCTGGAAAAAGCTCCAAACACATGTAAATATGTAACATAGATTGTGTTTTATTAGGAATGATAATAACAATATAAGCCAGCAATACCACTTTTTCTCCCAGTGTAGCCACACTGGTTCATCCTTCTTGTACACAAGTCACCTTCTCTGCTTCCCCACTGTGGAAAGATTTATTTTTGAACAATCTATTACTGCAGTCTCTTGTGTTTAAATCCCTGACCTTCCCTATCCCTATAACCACCTGTGGCCACTACAGACTCTCCTTTCTGCTGAGTCCAGCCTATAATACAGTCCTACTTCCTTCATCCCATCATCAATAGCTGCACCTACAGCTAGTTAGACCCCACAGTCAAGAGCCAATTCCCTAAATCTCTCTTTTTTCTCCATTTCATCACCTCCGTATTCATTGTTATATGCCTTCTTGCATTTATTTCTTCCCCTTCTGGGGAATAGTGGGGAAGCACTGGAAGATTAACAGGCTGATTATCAACCTGCTGGAATCATGGAATGAGTATTCTTTCCATCCTGTTAGTTCTTGCACTGGAACTTTGTGGCAACCAGCTCAACGGCAGCAATGAAATACACTGAGTCAAAACCTCCTCTCCTCCATTATAAACTTCCTTGAAACTCAAGTCTTTGACAAAGCTTTTGGTTAGATCCTAGCCACTTCTGATTTATGTCTCTTCTTAGTTTTGGTAAGCAATGTCTGTGCTTTCTTAACAAAGTCCACTTGTGCTTTACTTTGCTGTCCACATATTCTTGGACCTGTTGTGCAGCAATCCAGTGTATTTTATCCACTTTAAAAGGCCTACATAAATGCAAGCTATTGATGACCTGGTACTTTGGTTGGATCCAAACAGCATGAGGTATCATTGTACAACTGCAGTCAATTTTAATGCATCCTCCAGATATAAACTGGCGTTTTGCTGCAGTAGGTGTCAATTTCCAACTGATAAATGTGGACAAGTGCTCTCATAACTCAGCCACATAAGCCAACCTATGGGAAGAGAAGATTTACCAGAACTGTTCCAGGGAGGAGAGATTTCAGATGATTGGGGAAATTGAGGTTTTCCTCCTTAAACCACTGAAAATCAAGGGCAGATTTTACAGAGGCATTCAAATTTGTGATGGGTTATGAAATGCTGAGTTAGGAGAAACTGTTTCCGCTGAACCTCGGATAACAAGATTCGACAGATTTAAGATAATTGGCAAAAGATTTGCAGATGAATAGACTAAACATGTTTAATGCAGCAAATTATTATGATCTGCCATGGACTGCTTGAAAGAAGAGTCAGCAGTAAACTTTCACAAGTGAATTGGATAAATAATTGAAAGATGGACTTTGTGGGGCTTTTAGAAAGAAGCTGGGAGTGTGACTAATCACAAACAATCTGAACAGGGATGAGGGGCCAAGTTACCTCTTTTAATGCTTTACAATTCTAAGGCCTTCATATTCATATTGAATAACACAGAATTCATTGGCTAGAAATTTGGCCAAACTTCTCTGTGCTAATGTTTATGGTCCACACATGTTTCCTCATATCCAGTTTCATCTACCCCTATTAGTATAAATTTCAAATGTCATTCGATCTGTGGATCAAAATGTGTGTCCATTTTTATCAACTTACCTGGATGATTTGGGGCACGGGTTCATGCAATGCAGTGGTAGTGTCCCCACTTCTGAGCCAGAGGTTTCAAATCCCACTTCCTCCAGAGGTGCAGGAAAAACATCTGTAAATGGGTTGACCAGAAAACATCTGCATAAATTGGGGGAGCATTTCTCCTTCGCATTAACAACACCAGCTCCCAGGACTATTTTCCTTACGTGATAGGTGCACATTTTTGTTAAGCACAAGCGATCACATGTCAGGAGCTTTCAATCGCAGACTGAATCAGATTGAAAACCCCATTTAGATAAAGGTTTAATAAGTCTTGGAAGTGAATTGCATCAAAATTATGTACTTCAAATGTTTAACAAATGCAGTTGCAGCACTTGGCAGATTTCCTCCTGCTTCACCTCCAAATGCAGTAGTTCATCTTGTGAAAAAGAGATGGCATCATTCTGCTAAGCATCTAGCTGAAGAAACTAGAATTGGCTCATTTTTGGGTGTCAGTTTTGAACTAGGGGTGATAAACACCAGCCATGGTTTCTACTCCTGACCACAATCATAGTGGCATGTGCTGGATGAACAGCTTGAGATATTGCTGCTGTGTGTTTAATGGTTGTTTGTCTACTGCCACTGTCTAAGTTCACATAGAATGGCCAACTGGTAGAGTTTTTGGAGGACTGTAGATGCCTGTGGAAATCCCATTTTAAGGTTTTGTGCCATCGGAATTATGATTTACAAAATGTTTTTGTTGGCCTTGGTGTAAACAAGAAATACATAAGTGTGTCACAAGCACTGTCAGTAACAGGAGATAGCAAGAACTGCAGATGCTGGAGTCAGAGTCAATACAATGTGGAGCTGGAGGAACACAGCGGGTCAGGCAGCATCAGTGGAGTAGGAAAGTCGATGTTTCAGGTTGGGACCCTTCTTCAGAACTCTGGTCTTTCCGAAGGGAGGAGGCCAGCTTCTTCAAGGTGGGCATCCTTGGAAGAGGCTTCGCAGTGGGGTTATAAGTCACTCAGAGATAGCAAAAACTGCCGATACTGGAGTCAGAGACAACATAGTGTGGAGCTGGAGGAACACAGTAGGTCAGGCAGCATCAGAGGAGTAGGGAAGTTGACATTCTGACAAAGGGTCCCAACTCAAAACGTCAACTTTCCTACTCCTCTGATGCTTCCTGACCTGCTGTGTTCCTCCAGCTCCACTCTGTGTCTTCACTGTCAGTAACACATTTCTTTGCTGTGAGGAGCAAAATGTGCACAGGTTGCTTCTAATGTTCTGGAACTGACTGCACAACAAAAATATTACATAGTATACGAGATCTTCACTAAATAGTGCCACACTGAGAACTACATGAACTCAGATGTCTGTTTAATTAAACCATTTACAGAATACCAGGTTTATGTCAGTTTGCCTTGGTTGGCAAAACATGTACTTCAGAGGTTTGTGGATTTAAGTCATAGTTAGCACATTATCTAGCTTGATCCCTTATTACTGATGTTCTGGGAGCTTATTAGGACGTTCAGCATCATTGGAGCTGCTGTTCTTTAAATGAGATTTTCAGGTGAGTATTAAAGATCGAAATTTGAAAGTGGGCAGGCAATTAACCAACATTTCTCCCTTATCAAAAACAGATTAAATGGTCATTCATTCTGTCGCATTTGTATCTGGAATAACAGCTGGTGCGTTCCATTGTGAAAAATATCTTGAAATGTTCATGATTGATGTGACAAATGCAAGTTTTGTTCCCCCAGTTATAATATGTTTTCCTTCTGTGCTGGTTAACAAATATATTCTTGTTAAAGATGAATCAATAGTACATAATAATTTAATTGCCATTCATTGATTTTGCCAGGGCTTTGCTGAGAGCTAAATTAGTTTATAGATTTTATTCATGTATTTGTGTCCATAAGCTTTCCCTGGCTTCCAGAACTCTACAGTTGCAATGATTCCTGCACAAATAGATCTATTTTGTTCAAGCATTGTTCAAAGTAGCAAAATGCTGTTCATTTTTAACTAGAATTATTGTTTCCTCCCTGTCAGATTGGCACAGATGTTTAAAAACATAGCCAATTGGAGTCAAAAGGTCCAAATCTCACTTCTGAAACCTGAGGACATGTTTTCAGTTGAAACATTAGTGCAGTATTTGGGGAGTGCCTGCAACATTTGTTTTATGTATTTGTCTTTCTGCCTCCCTATTTCTTTTGCTGTGACCTATTTGTTGCTCTGTCCAGGCGGAGTCTCTTTATGTTTCTATTGTATCCATCAGTCTATTCATTCATGGGAGATGCAGTTGGCATCTGGTCCATGGCAATTCTGAACTGTGTTAAAGTCATGGCTATTTTAGCTTCAAAGGACTCTTGTAGACCATATGGGGAGGCTGGTATTATTGCTGGACTGTTAATCCAGAGATCCAGGTAATGCTCTGGGGACCTGGGTTCAAATCCTGCCATGGCAGATTGGTGGAGTTTGAATTCAGTGAGGTTTGATGATGACCATGAAACCATTGCCAATTGTTGGGAAAAACCCATCTGGCTCGCTAATGTCCTTTACGGAAGGAAACTGGCCTACATGTGACTCCAGACCACCAACACTGTGGTTGACTTTTTACTGCTCTCTGGACAATGCATGCTGGCTCAGCCAGTGACACCCTCATCCCATGAATGAATATGAAAGAAATCCTTCAGTTGTTAAGGAAATGTATAGGAGATACTTGAGGTTAGGTTGAAAGGAGCACCTAAGAGATGTACACCATAAGGATGCATGGTTGACAGAAGAAATATGGAGATACAAAAATGTTTTGTTTTCCAAAATTTATGAGTTAAAGTTGTATGTTCAAAGGTGGTTAATTCTCCAGGTGTATAAATGCCTCGGGTTTGATTGAATGAATGTGTAATTTGGTTAGTACATCTATATTTGAACAAACTGACAGTGGGGAATAAAGGAAATGAGTGACACTTCAGCATAGTAGGCAGTGTCAGATTGGCACAGATGTTTAAAAACACAGCCAATTGGAGTCAAAAGTTCCAAATCTCACTCCAGAAACCTGAGGACATTTTCTCGGTTGAAACATTAGTGCAGTATTCGGGGAGTTCTCCACAGTCAGAGGGATTATCTTTCAGATGGGACATTCACCTGACCTGACTGTCCATTAAGGTGGATTATATTCCATGGGTTGTGGAAAAATAAGGCATAGTTTGATTGAGATTTTTAGGATTTTGGAAAAAAATTGATAGACAAATTAGCCAGAAACATGTTTCAGAGATAGTAGGAACTGTAGATGCTGGAGAATCTGAGATAACAAGGTGTTGAGCTGGATGAACACAGCAGGCCAAGTAGCATCAGAGGAGCAGGAAGGCTGACATTTTGGGCCTAGATCCTTCTTCAGAAATGGACCCTGAAGAGGGCCTAGGCCCGAAACGTCAACCTTCCTGCTCCTCTGATGCTGCTTGGCCTGCTGTGTTCATCCAGCTCTACACCTTGTTAGCTTAGCCAGAAACATGCTGTTTTGGTGAAGAAGAAGAACAATAAGAAAATACAATGTTAAAACCAGAGCCAGACATCTTGGGGGAAATGGTAAGAAACATTTTCTCACAGGAGAAGTGTGGGGCTCTCTCCAACAAAAAGCAGTTGGTTTCAACACATCTAACAATTTTAAATCCAATAGTCATTTGCTAATAATGGTGTCAGCCAAATGGGGTCAAGGCAGGTGGATGAAGTTAGGAAATAGATTAGCCATGATCTCTGAAAATGGCCAAAGACTGAGGAGCTGGATAGTCTTCTCCTATTCCTATGTTTCTATATAAATAC
>JAHRHZ010000066.1:1989899-2030466 GCA_024137785.1 Ginglymostoma cirratum
CCACATAATGATGTGGGAGACTGTTGGTATGAATTGGTTCAGAAGCAGAGTGTTGAGATCTGACAGATGTAGGTATGACTGCTCAGAGGCTAGTGGCATTTTGGATAAGTCACCTGGGATGTAAGAAGGTTTCATAAGCACAGAAACTGGGATGTTCAGTCAGCCCAAGCAATCTGGGTAGCAATTCCTGCTTGTCCAGGTCCTGCAAAGATGTGTTTTCTACTTAGAGTATGGAACATCTGCTTCTACTATCAGTATTGTACTGAGTAGAGCTTCTGCTGTGAATATTCAGCTGACTCAGCTAATAAAATGCCTTTATGTGGTCCCAGATATGAGTTAGACAGGTGCATCAATTGCTCCCCAAAATCTGCAGTTAAAATAACCAAGGGCAGTAGTAGTATTGCTTCAATTTTAGCACCAAATTTCACCAAATGAATGCAGTTGAAATTCTCCATGTGTGGCCCTACATCATTGCAAAACAATTTTGTAGACAGCCCCCTTAACTTATTTAAGAGTGTGGACCATGTATTTGGAATGGTAATGATAAGCTGCATGAGGACTGATATGATCGAATAGACTTCATTGGAGCAATGTTCAGCTAATAGTTATTAATAGTTAGCCATGATCTCTGAAAATGGCCAAAGACCGAGGAGCTGGATAGTCTTCTCCTATTCCTATGTTTCTATATAAATACACATAATTTCCTTCTTTAACAGTTGAAGAATATGTTGTCTTCTGCATCCTCTTTGTTACAACAGCCAGGCCACATAATGATGTGGGAGACTGTTGGTATGAATTGGTTCAGAAGCAAAGCACGCTAATAGTTATTAATCGAGTTCATTAAGGATAAACTTGATCTCCCATTCACTTTGAGTTAGTGGGCAGAGGCGTATAGAAACAGCAGTAAATAGGGTCAAAGGGGGAGGAAATGTTAAGAAAAAAGCTAAATTAATGCACGTAGTATTCCGAACATGAATTATAAATGAATTAACAGCACATAAAAGGTTAATGTGTATGTTATTATATCTATTGGAGCAAAATGGTTACAAGGAGATCAAAGCTGGGAACTAAATTTTCAGATATCTGTAACTTTTGAAAAGACAAGTAGGAAGGGAAGTGTGGTGTCTTTGTTAGCATGATATGGAATAAATATCAAGGAATTATTTTGGATTTGATGATGTGGAATCTATATAGGTGGAGGTAACAGGGGGAAGTCAATAGCTATTGTTAGAGAAAATGGACCAGGGAACCCAGAGGGACTAAATAGGTTGCACTCTGGGATTTTAAAGGAAGTGTCTACAGAGGTACTAGATGCACTGGCAGTAATTTTGCAAGAATTCTTAGATTCTAGAAAAGTTCCAGTCGATATTAATGTAACACCTTTATTCAAAAAAGGAGAGAGACAAAAAAACTGGTAACTGTAGGCCAGTTAGCCTATCATCTTTTATTGGGAAAATGTTAGAGCCCATTATAAAGGGCATATTAGCAGAGCACTTGTAAATTTATAAATGAATACCCCAGGTTGCATGTGGGTTCCGTTCCTGAGTGTGTTTGCAAGTCGATTTGTGCACAAGTCAGAACACAATACAGGACGATTATAAAGCAGCCATTTGTGAGCGCAAGAAATGTTTTAAATTGGGTATTTAAAATTACACCCTGTATGTGATCGTGTTCGTAAGTATAAGCTTTTGTAAGTCAGACATTTGTAAATCAGGGACCTCCTGTGCATAATGTAAACAACTAGAATCAAAAGGTCTTCATGAAAGGGAAATCATGCCTGACAAATTTAATAAAACTCTTGAGGAAGCAACAAGCAGGATGTTTAAAGAGGAACCAATAGATGTAATATATCTAGATTTCCAAAAGTCAGTACTGCACATAAGACTACTTAATAAAATAAGAGACAATGAAATTGGAGTTAGTTTATTAGCAAGGATAGACAATTAGATAACTAATAGAAGATGTCCAATTGGGATAAATGAAGCATTTCAGGCAACCTGTAACTTGTAGTGAACCATATGGATCAATGCTGGGGCCACAATTATTGACTATTTATAATAAAGACTTGGATGAGGGAAGTGAATGTACTATAGCAAAATTTAGTGATGACACAAAATACGTGGAGAGACAAGTAGTAAGGATGACACAGAATCTGTAAAAGGGTTTAGATGGGTTGAGTAGGTGGGCAAAAATGTTAAGTAAGTTAATTTGAGGCTATGCACTTTGGCAGGAAGAATAGAGGAACTGAACATTATTTAAGAGGAGAGAGACTGCAGAAAGCTCCAGACTTGAGGGAGTTAGGAGTTCTCGTGTTTGAATCATAAGTGCTGGCAACCAAGTTCAGTGCATAATGGGAAAGGCAAATGGAACGAAGACAATGAAAATTTTCAGTTAATCAGGGAGAGCCAGCATGGATTCATAATAGGTAGGTCATGCCTGACAAACCTCATCTAATTTTTTTGAACAGTGACTAAGGGAGTGTCTACGAATGTTGTTTATATAGATTTTCAGAAGGCATTTAACAAAGTCCATCATAAGAGACTGTCAGCTAAGGTTGAGCTCATGGAATTGAGGTCAAGTTACTGACATGGTTGGGAAATTGATTGAGCGGCAGGTGAAAGTAGGGATTATGGGTAGGTGCTCAAAATAACAGGAAGTGACCAGTGGTGTTCCACAAAGATCTGTGGTAGGGCCTCACTTATTCATGTAATTTATCAATGACTCGGATATGGCATAGAAATTCATAAATCCAAATTTGCCGATAACAGAAAGTTAGGAGGTACGATAGACAGTGTAGATGGTGGCATAAAATTACAAAGGGCTATTGATAGACTAAATTAATGGAGACAACTATGGCAGGTGGAGTTCAGTGTAAACAAGTGTGAGGTTTTCCATGTTGGAATAAAAAAATGATAGATCAGGGGACTTTCTAGGTGGTATGAAGTTAAATACAGCGGCTATTCAAAGAGACTTGGGGTTTCAGGTGCATAGATTCTTAAAATGTTGTGAACAAGTGCAGAAAATAATCAAGAAAGCTAATGGAATTCTGGCCTTTATATCTAGAGGATTGGAATACAAGGATGCAGGTGTTTTGCTGCAGTTATACAAAACCCTGGTTAGACCCCACATGGAGCACTGTGAACACATCTGGACACCACATCGATGACAGGGTATATTGGCTTTGGAAGGAGTACAATGTAGGTTTACAAGAATGATACCTGAACTTTAGGGGTTAAGCTATAAGGAGACATTACACAAATTATACCTGTTTTCTTTAGAATTAAAAGATTGAGGGATGATTTGATCAAAGTCTTCAAGATATTAGCATGAAAAATAGTTTAGATAAACTATTTCCACTGGTTGGGATTCATCACCAGGGGCATAGTCTGAGAATTAGGGCCAGATCATTCAGGAGAGTTGTTAGGAAGCACTTCTACAAACAAAGAATGGTAGATGCTTGGAACTCTCTTCAACAAATAACAGTTGATGAAAAATCAGGTGTTAAATTTAAATCTGAGCTGGATAAATTTTTATTAAACAAAAGTATTAAGGGATATGGGCCAAAGGCAGGTATTTGAAGTTAGGCCACCGATCAGCCATGACCTGAATGAATTGTTGAACAGGCTCGAGGGACTGAATGGCCTACCACTGTTTCTATGTTCCTGTGTTAATGTAAAAGCAATGAAATATGAAAATAGGGAAGTCTTGCTGGAGTTATAAAAGACATTAGTCAGACCATAGCTAGAACACTATGAGCAGTCATGATCCCCTTATCTAAGGAAAGATATACTGGCATTGGAGGCAGTCCAGAGATTGTTCACTAGGTTGATCCCAAGTATGGAGGAATTTTCTTATGAGGAGTGGTTGTGTAGGATGAGTTTGTACTCATTGTAGTTTAGTAGACTGATCGGAGACATTATTAAAATGTACAAGATTCTTAGCGGGCTTGCCAGGGTAGAGATTGTTTCCATTTGTGGGACAGTAAAGGACCAAAATCTATAATATCAGAGTAAGGGAATGCCCATTTACGACAGAGATGAGGAGGTATTTCTTCTCCCAGAGGTTGTGAATATGTGGAATTCTTTGCCACAAGTGCTGTTGAGGTTGGTTCTTTATACACCCTGAGACAGACAGTTTTTTAATGTGGAAGGAAATCAGTGGTTATGGGGAAAAAGGCTGGAAAGTGGCATTGAGGATTATTAGATCAGCCATGATCTCATTAGATGCCAGGGCAGACCCACTGGGCCACTTGGCCTCCTTCTGCTCCTACATCTTGTGGCCTTATGGTCATTATCTTTCCAAAGGCTTGTCCTTTTGGGCTAAGGAGTGGCAAAATGGTAAGTTAACTTAAACCGCAGTGACTGTAAATAACTACCCAGAAAGTGATTCTTTATCTACACAATGTGGTACTAGTATTTCCAAACAAACAGGACAATCATAGAATTATACAGCTCATGAATGGACTATTAAGGTCAGTGTGTCTGCCACACACTGCTACTTCATTGCCCGACAAACTATATTCCAGATCATAGACTCACAGAGGTCAAAAGGAAGAATATCTTCCTAGATGTGATTCCAAGCCCACAGCATTATGCTTGACTCTTAACTGCCCTCTCTTAGCAAGTCACTCAGTTCAAGAGCAACAAATGCTGACCTTTCTCAGCAAAGCCCACGTCTTCTGAGAGAATATCGATGAAAAACAACTCATCATGTAAATATATTTCTCCTCATTTTCCTAAATGAATTGGGAAAATCATTTACGTTTGGGGTTGATCTAGGTAGCACATGGCTGTGGAAATGTAATTTGACCACACTATGGTACAGTGTCCTTAGGCTGCCCTTAGGAAACCCATGTGTTGGATGCCTACGGCAGTCAATGTGTCTGTGACTTGCTTTACGCTTCTGTGCACAACCAGTTGGTTAACTTCCCTGATGTCCCCTGAGGTAGCCTGAATAAAAATCCAGGTCAGTTATGACACTTCCAGCCATTTTCCAAGAAGAGTACAACAGGGTAGCATTCGTTTTGCTAAGTGGGAGCCAGGTACCTGGAGTAAGTGCTACAATGGAGAAGATCACAAAGGTCTGCATCAATAGTGATTGCCTCATCATTCAAGAATAGTCACTGATTTTTAATCCCAACAATCTAATGAAAGCCAGCAGGAGTTAGGGTATCCTGAATGAGGTCTGAACAACACCAAAAGGAATAAAGTAGAAAACTTACAAATCATGCGCAAATATTATGACACAATTATTACATACAGTGCTCTCAGATATTTCTAAATTGCAAATTAGCACAGTTATTATGTGACCTTGTTTGCCTTTAAATTGGGACCTCATTTATTTGAGGCAAACAATTGAAAATGCTGCTCAGCTGTAAAGTTTATCTTCATTAAAGAGGTTAGCAAGACAGAAAAATGCGAAAACGTTACAAAATCAATTAAGTGAAAATCATAACCAATAAGTCAAAAAATTACAGTCCCTCCTGGTGTAAAGACTTAGGTTGTTTTGCCACAAGAGGTATAGCTGCACAAATGCCAAAATTGTTTGAGTGACAAAAACAGAAATTGCTGGAAAATCGCAGCAGGTCTGGCATCATCTGTGAGAGAAAGCAGAGTTAACGTTTCGGGTCTAGTGATCCTTAGAAGAGTTTTTCCAGGAATTTCTGTTTTTGTTTCTCGTTTCCAGCATCTGCAGTTCTTTTGTTTCTTTTTCATTTAACTGACACTGTTTATGAGTGAACTTCAACAGTCAGTTTGGACAGTTTTCAAATTCATGGAGATATCAAGATGAGGGGCAGTCATGCCCTCAATAGGTATGTACACACACATTCTGGTCAGAATCACGAGTAAGTGGTTAGAAACCCAGTACCTGCTGGCCTGCACCTGACCCAGGACGTGAGGTGACCAGCTGCAGCTTTATTGTGACTCCAGCTGAGATCAGCTATCTTAGCATAAGCCCTCAGGGTAACTGCAATCTGATTTGCCTAACTCAGTTACTGTGTAAACTCACAAAGCCTTCAGGAGCTCCATGCAAAAAAAAATTAATTTATGAATAATTCAAGGATTATGAACAGTCCGTTTCTTCAGAAAAGTCATAGCTGAGAGTTAAAGGAAAAGATGAAAACTTGAATTTGGCTCTCTGATATTTAGGCTTTCCTTGCACTTTCTAAAAGAGTATCATATCACAAGAATGTGTTGGTACATTGAAGGGGCTTTTGTGGTGCTGTAAGTGTGTCCCTGTCTCTGGATCGGGAAGCCTAGGTTCAAGTGTCATTTGCTCCAGAATTGTGTAATAATATCTTTGAACAAATGGTTTAGAAAATATCTATACTGGTGTATAGCAGGAGCAGAAATTGGAAATGAAAGGGTTAACATTTCACTTCAAATAAATGCCACTTGCATCCAGACTCTGCCAGTTGACCATTTCTGTCATGTGAATAAATCAGTGCTGTTCCTTAATTCTCACTATATATTATGATGAGTCATGATAGCTAAGGTGTAAGATGCTATTTTGCAGAATGTATTGTGTGCTGACTTACACAAACAGCATTTAATGGGTGTAGTGGGAGAATGGTGTCCTTAACTTTCCGTTTTAGTAGTATGCTGTTGGTGGTAATTTTGGGTCTCACAGGAAAGCCAGTGAATAACAAACACCTATTTTTCTTTAATATTCTGTGGACTGCTCTCAGGAGAATTTTTGACCCAAATCTTCCCATTTTACGGGATTTGGGACATGTCCAAGATGTGGCTGGAATTCCATTGTCACACAGGTTAGTTGGCTTATCTTCTGGCCTCTGAGTGGTTTAAATGTTTTTGACAAGATCCTTTGCATTTGCCAAGGAACCCATTTCTAGTGGAGTTTGTGAGATGTTGATACTGGGAGAAATAGAAGCTGTACAAACTGCGCAGGTCATGCTTGAACGGTGCCGAGAACAATATTGTTGTTGTCTCTCTCTCTAGTTCCAGCACTCCACATATCACGACATAAATTTAACTGGTTTAACCACTTCCTGATATGACCAATCATTTATTTTTTGTATGTTGTACATGGAATAAAAATATTCACAAATGAGGCTTCTTTAATAAACACAAATTTATTGATTCATTATAAAATAAATCTTATTCAACACAGATGCAAAGGTTAACACTCATGATGTTCCAATATGAAAAATAAATGTTGACCCTCTAAATAACCCGACACACACACCACACACACCGATGGAAAACCATGTGTTTAGCAAACAGTTTTGGCCAATAATGGCTAGTCCTTGAAGGAAAAAAAAGGAGACAACATGGAATGTTCAGATGATCCGGCGTTCTGGCACACATAGACAGGTCATTAGACATTTGAAATGGTCTCTGAGGTTTTGGCAGATACAGCTTGCTCAGCAAACACAGCATTGTGGTGTCCTTCAGATGCCTTTCAAGAAGATAATCAGCTTTCACACTGGAAATTTAACTGAATATTTCAAAAAGCTAGGCAACCTTTTCCTTAGCTTGCTTTAGCCCAGCAGATATCCAAAACAACATCACAGCGGGACAGCATAATCCCAGGCGGAAATTTCAAAAAGTGAGCCCAAGCAATAAGCTGAAGTCATGTGATTTTTCCAAAATGTCTATTTTTAATAAAAAGTTCAAATACGTCTTTTGATTGACTTGTAAAAATGAAAAATCCAGGTATCCACAGGATTTGCAACAAATCTATTTCTCACAATTCTTCAAAACAAATATAACCTATAAAACATTCATACTAATAACCTTGTGGGGAGATTTGTTAATGCTATCGGCAAGGGCTTACATTCATTTGGTAGATGTGTAGAAACCAATATAGGCAATATTAGCAAGGCAATAATTGGAGAGAGCAGTAGAATAGGGAGTAAAATAGTGTTAGGTGTGTCAGAGTAAGAGGCCTAAATGATGTTTATGTTTACGCATGGATATTAATGTGCAGAGTGTGGATCAAATTTTCAATGAAATTATACATGACTCAGTTTGTAAGTGTAATGAGACAATTGCATTTTTGGAATCAGTGAGAGAGAATTTGACCTGCCCAAAGGGCTGAAGGCCATTTTTCTCTTTCTTTCTTTGCACTCCTCTCAGGAAAGTGTGTGAGCTGAAGCTGACCTGTTGAGATTTTCTTAAGAGGATTTCTTTGGAATCTACCACAAAGGGAAGCAGAGGGAATTCACCCTCCTATACCTATTCTAGGAAGACACTGTAGTGCCAGCAACTCCAGTGGAGTTTCTGATCAATGGTGATCGTCAGGATGTCAATAGTGGAGGATTTGTTGATGGTACCACCATTGAATGTCAAGGAGAGGTGGTTAGATTGTCTTTTATTGGAGATGGTTGTTGCCTGGCACATGTGTGGTGTGATGTTACTCGCTACTTGTCAGCCCAAGCCTGGATATTGTCCAGATCTTATTGCATTTGAACATTGACTGCTTCAGTATGTGAGGAGTCACGAATGGTGCTGAACATTGTGCAATCATCAGCAAATGCCTCCACTTCTGACCATATGGTGGAGGGAAGGTTATTGGTGAAGCAGCTGAAGATGTTTGAGCCAAGGACGCTATCTTGAGGAACAGCTTCAGAGATGTCCCGGAGCTGAGATGAGTTTCCACCAACAACTACAAGCGTCTTCCTATGTGCCAGGTATGACTCCAACCAGTAAATAAGGTGTTAGGCTTTGAAAGGGCTAATGCTTAGTCGTGCATTAAGTACCATGCAATATGATGTTGTCATAATGACTTGGACAGGAGAACTGTTCTGGATCTCAAAGGAGATAGACCTTCTCCTTCATATCTTTGTAGCAATGTCTATCATACCAAAATAACATATGGCTCTTTGGTGCCATGCAATAAACTACATCCTGTATAAGACCTGAGCCTCTTCTTCTTACACCACTTAGGGGTTTTCCTCTACCAGTGGACCAAGTGGATATTGTCAGTCCCTAAAAGGAGGATGGTGGCAGCAAGTCTTCCAAATGGTGACCAACAGTTCAGATAGCGCGCACATGACGGGCAGTGGTGAGACTTCATCATACAACAGCATGTGGTGCAGTGGTAATGTCCTGGCCTTTGGCCCTGAAAGTCCAGGGTCAAGTCCCATCTACCACAGAGGTGTCCCACAATGTGTCTGAATAGGTTGATTAAAAAATAATTTACAACAGTACAGAGTTGGATTTCTTGAGGATTGTGGTTGGAATTTCTGCTTTTCTTCATTATACGTTAATGACCTGGGCTTGGATGTTCAATAAACTTGGAAGTAGTGTGAACTTTGTGGTGAATCGTATTTCAGTCTATATATACTGGAGTGCCCAAGTTTGGACTCTGCACCTTTAGAAAGATTTACTAACTTTCGAACTTGAATCCACGCTTCTTGAAATGGCTAAATTGGGAGATCATTATCTGGGCAAAGTTGGTAGTCTTTCACAAACAAAAACAGAAGTTGCTGGAAAAGCTCAGCAGGTCTGGCAGCACCTGTGAAGTGAAATCAGAGTTAACATTTCGGGTCTGGTGACCCTTCCTCAGAACTGTTCTGAGGAGGGGTCACCAGAGCTGAAACCTTAACTCTAATTTCTCTCCACAGATGCTGCCAGATCTGCTCAGCTTCTTCGGCAATTTCTGTTTTTGTTTCTGATTTACAGCTTTGGCAGTTCTTCTGGTTTTTACTTGGCAGTTTTTCAGCCTGACCTGACATTTTCAAGGATTTTAATGCATAAGCCCCAGATCTTTACATTGCAGCTGTTTAAACTTCACCATTTAGCTCATATTGCTTTTCCCCATTCGTTCTACTAAAAGTCATGATTTTACACAGTTCAATGATAATTTTTTTTCTGTTGTGTGCATTCCCTTTTCACCTGTCTGGTCAGTGTCAATTGAGGTTTATTTGGTTACACTCTTATTTTGGAGTCACAACATTCTGGGTGTATGTTCCACTCCAGGACTTGAGCCTGATATTAAAGGCTGACCCTTCAGTCCAGTATTGGGGAAATGCTGCTCTTTAGAAGCGCTGTCATTGAGATGAAGTGTTAAGTTGAGGGCCTGTCTGCTGTCTCGGGCAGATGTAAAAGAGGTAAATAGGTGAAACGCCACAATTTTAAAGAAGTGCGGGGATGGAGTAAACTGTGGTGGCATGAACAATATTCATCCCTCAATCAACATCAAAGTGAACAAAGTATTTATTGCTGGCTGGGCCAGCATTTAATGCCCATCTCTCGTTGCCCTTAAGAAGGTGTTGAGCCGCCTTCTCGAACTGCAGCAGTCCATGTGCGATGGGGGGACCCATGATGCTGTTAGTGAGGGAAATGCAGAATTCCTGTCCTAAAATTATATCCCTGACCCACAGTCCTTCCAACTACTGTTCTGCCTCAAATTTTCTTTTCTTCTCCACAGTGTAAATCTCTCTCCACTGCCGGACCTGCTGAGTTTCTCCAGCACTTTCAGTTTTCTGACTTTTCAGTCTTGTTACTTCCAGATCTTTCCTAAAACTCCATTTGTGAATTCCTCCAATTCATTTTCCATCCTGCCACAGTACGGTTTGGCTGTTATCTAAGTTGCTAATAACCTCCTGTGTAACTGTGACAAAGGCAAACTTTCCTTCCACAGCTGTCTCCATCTGCCTACAGCCTTTTGATGAAATGATCTGCTTGCAGTTGCTCTTCACTGCTAGCCAGCTGGGTGGGGACTGCTGTTGCCTCATCCTATTCCTATCTGTTTAACACTAGAGCCAGAGAATAACTTGCAGTGCCTTCCTGTTCCAGCACCATTTTCTCTGGTGCCCATCAAAGGTCTCTCCTTGACCCCCTGCTACTTCTTATCTAGATACTGCCCCTTGGTGACATTTATCAAAGCATCAGTTTTCACACAACATGCTGATGGCACCCAGCTCCATCTGCTCTTTGTGGGAACTTATCGGTTGCAAATTGCTCATTTTCTACAATAGCTACACTTCAAAAGCAGTTAGTTGGCTGTAAAGTGCTTTGTATTTATCTAGAATTTTGTTGTCACACGTACTCAAGTACAGAGTACAGGAGTGCAGTGCAGAGTGTATACATTACCATACAAGATGCCATCTTGGGTACAATCATAAGAACCATAAGACAAGGTAGAAAGAAAGAACAAAATTGAACGTTACAGTATTTCTTAGTATTAAGTAGAAAAATAAAGAAATAAACCGAAAAAGCATGTAGAGCTATGAAAAGTGCTGTATAAGTGCAAATTTGTCTTCTTTTCTCTATGTTTACCTTTCGCTTAGAATCAATCATAGAATCCCTACAGTGTGGAAAGAGGCCATTCAGCCCATTGAGTCTACACCGATCCTTCAAGAGCATCCCACCCAAACCCCTACCTTCCCCCATAACCCCACATTTACCATGGCTAACCCACCTAGCCTACATATCCCTGGGGAGTATGGGCAATTTAGCATGGCCAATCCACCTAGCCAGCAAATCTTTGGACTGTGGAAGGAAACTGGAGCGCCCGGAAGAAACCCATATATTAAACCTTATTTAATATATTTTTGAATTTTGTATCAACCTCAGACTTTGAAATTATGCCTCTGTACCCAAGTCCTGTTCAATCCTGTATCTTCCTGCAGGAACCAGCTGTTCATATCTACCTTGATAACTGGACTCAGGGAATAGTAGCTTAAAGAGGGTTGCATACAGCTGCTGACATTTAATAATTCAACAACGACTTTTTATGTTTCTTGGAATTCGTGCTGTGGTAAAATATATCAAAGTACTGCACAAAGGAGCAAATGGATCAAGCAGCTGTAGAATTGGGACCGTCAATTGAATGGAGTGTCACAAAAGTAGAATACTGTGAGTGGTGGAGTCCTCAAATAAAGTCGGAAAATGCTGGAGATATTCAGCAGGTCAGGAAGCATCTAGAGAGAGCAAAACAGGTTTAATTTTAAATCAATGACCTTTCATTGGGAGTACTCTCTTGCTCTTCATCGAATTTTACAATGGAATGTTTTGCATGGGCCAGACAACATTTCAGTTTAAACCTCAATCAGAAAGTGGCATCTCCTACAATTTAACATTCTTTCAGTACTGTAGTGTCACCCTATAGAATCTCTGAAGTACAGTAAGACTTGAACCTTCTTGATGGAAGATCATTGACCTGAAAGGCTAATTTTGTTCTCTTTCCACAGATGCTAACAGACCTATTAGTGAAAGTATTATTTTTTAATAGTGAGTTTATTATTAGACGTGTACATCTTCATTTAACCTCAACACTAATACTGCATTCTCCCATGGCAGATACTGGATGAGTTGGCCTGGATGGCATAAGGGCAAAGATTGGTGGTTGTGGTGGGCTTGGGTTGGCATGAGTAGGCACTATATTGGCATGGGACTGTAAAGGATGATGATGGATGGGTATAATTTGGAATGGAGGTAATGAGTGGCCACAGGGCTGGCTGGGACATAAGACAGTGTGTCATGCAGGAAGCTTGGGGGTGTGTAGGCTAGAGGCCTGTTTTTCATTTTATTGTTTTCTTGACAGCTGCCTTCTGAACAGCTTGCTTCTATAACCTTGTGCCTGCTCTCTCTAAGCTTTCTCTGGAGACGATAGGCCTGACTTCAATTAAACTCTCCCCTCCACCCTCCCCAACCCTTGTCACCATCAGAGCACAAATCTGACCATTTCGGTCACTTCCTCCAGAATTTAGGCCATTTTGTGAGGTGCCACGTTCGATTGAGATCTTTATCTGTGGCCTTTCATGTGTAACAGAAATGGAATTGTACTTTCACGCTTATTACAGCCATTGAGCATTGTAACAGGAGCTATGTCATAGTGACACAGTTGGATCACATGAAACTGAAACCTGGTTCTGTAGGGCTCACAGTAAGAGATCCTTGCTTACCATCCTCCATACATTCTCATGCCCGTTAACAAACCTCTTGCTGTTCAGCCAAAAGAGAATCAATCTTACATGGTGGCAACAAAGACCATACCTATGGAACCAGAGGTAAGTGGTAATAGCCTGAAGTGAAGCTCAGTGATGGTTGAGCGTGAGGTGAGGTCAGCTATCCAAACATGGGTAGGTAAATACCGAGTGAAACTCAGCAGCGGCCGGGGCTGGCTAGTGATAGCTTCGACGTATACCCAGGCACTGCATCAAGCGACAGGAAAACCTACATGGAAGGTAAAGAAAGATAGGGGCCTAGCAGCAGCAAGAAACCAGTTGGGCGTTATCTACCACTTATATGGCACAAATTTTGCTCCACACTGTCAGCCCAAACCTGAATGTTGTCTGTTGAAGCAGACTGCTTCGGTATCTGAAGAGTTGAAAGTGGAACTGAAAGTTGTATAATCATCAGCAAAGGAACATCTCACTCCCCCCTTGAAAACTTTACCAGTGGACACTTTGTAGGGAGGTGTGTGGAGGATGGAGTGAACAGTTCATGGTTATATGTTAATGGTTAAATGGGCTTAACAAAAATAACTTGGGGTGGGGTAAGGGGTTAGATGCAGAGTGAAGGGAATGACACCTTCGCTATAAGTTTATCCACTGAATGTGTGAAAACAGAGCCTGGTCAGAGTGAGGTCAGGTCAAATGGAAATGGAGCCTGATCTGGAGGGCTGTAAGTAAGAGATTCTCTCTCATCCTCCTACGTTATGTTCAACAAAGATGGTCGATCTCATCTATTCTACAGTCCATTCTCAGATAAAATATCCCATGGCAAGGTTTGAAGAGCAGAGTGTTGAATATGGTACTGGTTCTTGAAAGAGTTAATGATGAAACAGCATTAAGCTCCATCATATCTGTTGAGGTCGTACAGTCTTTGTGTAGAAAAGAGGCAGCATAGAACAAGGCTCCATGGAGACAGATGTTTCACTTTTGGCTCCTATTGGTCATTGGGTTATGCCTAGCAAGTTAATGTAACTTGCAGCTATTGCTATCATTTAATTAACTATTTGCAAGTTAAGCAAGTACCTGTTCTCATTAAGACTCATTAGTAGTTTATCCTTGGCCACTGCTAATTAGATAGGCCCTTAGACTCAGCCGAGCAAAGAGGATTGTCCTTTCCACATGCTTTTGGCTTAATCTGGTTTAATTTTGTTCATTAAAATAGTAGAAAACAGAATTGAATCTGGTACTTCTCCCTGACCAGAAGTGAGGTCAGTGGTTGGTACTCAACATAAGACATAAGAGTTCTCCAGTGCCCTGGCCAATATTTATCCTCAGTTAATGCCATTAAAGGAAAAGGATGGGCTGTGATATCCTTATCATCTATTCAAGAGGGCAGATGGTACCTGAGTTTAATGTCTCCTGAAAAAGAAAGTATTCTCCTTCAGTAAATTGAAATCTATTTTCGATAGATTTGGCCACCCAATTCAAACAATGATATAACACCATTGAAAAAAACACTCTATAAATTTTCTGGGGTCTTGCCAAGGATTAGAGGTTAAGACTATTTTTACTGAAGTTGAGATAGGATCTTCATTATTTTAGATAAATAGTTTGTGATCAATTTCTTTTCATTGGTCAGCAAGACATTAGTGAATGAACAAAAATGTAAATACTGGCAGAGAGTTAAAGTAGGAATTAGAAATATTATGTGTGCAGAATTTGAATGGAATGTAAAATCAATTCTCTCCTACAAAATCTATCAATTCTTTCAAATGAAAGAGTTGCTTGAAAAAGTAGAAAGAAACTGGAGTGTGAGTAACAAAGTAAGATTAGTGATTCATGGTTCTGAGCTTTCCTCTGATAGTCTTCTCTGCTCCAATGTTCCAGAAATTCTCATCTTCAGCTTCCTTGTTGCTGTAACAAACATTGTAGCTCCAGTAATGGCATAATGGATAACCCCTTGGAAAAGAAAAGCAAAGAGCATTTACGACAAAGACCAATTTCACCTGTATTGTTTGCATGAATTTAACGTTTAACATCAGACATTAATGGTGTTGTTTAACATCACACATTCAAGTCCATGAATTGTTTTTAAGTATTCGATATACTGCTCTTATTTGATAGGTTGAGTGTTCATATAGCACCAAGCGTCGGAAAATACAATTCTGTTACGTATTTATATTGACGCAATGCAGCAGTTTCATAGTTTTCTACTGTAGGCCTGATTACATCTTGACACTAAAATTTATTCTAAGTCCCTGAAGCTTTGAAATGCCTTTATTGTTCTGAGGTTCAGGAGATTATTTTATTCTACTGCTCCACTTCATAAACTTGTGACAGCGGTAATTATTTCCAGTTCATTTGAAGTACATTATTACGAGGGAATGTCTTGAGATCATTATAATATGTAGCTGGATTTTTACATTTCCATTTGTAGCCAACAACTGGTAGTATTCCTGAGGACATCTGTGTCCATGGGAGTGTAAATTATGCACAACGACTGGGAGGTTTGTTGTAAAGTGGAGTTTTGTATTGCTGACTGAAGTGAATCATCAGAAATTTAGTTTTCTGCTTATTTTATTATACAGGATTCATATAGTATATGGCATTTGGGAATAGGCTAGTCAGGGGACTTTAATCCATTATTCAAACATTTTCCAAAACCAATGGATTTGCAAATTGTTTCTTTCAGAAGGGTTCCTGCGTTTTGTCTGTGATAATTAGTTTTATGTGTTAACTGTGACTCTATCTATCCAGTTGTCTGGGAACATTGAGAACACACGTGGTATCAAACACTGCAGTAGTACCATTGTTATGAAATAACAATGGCTAGATGCTGCACCTGAAACCAGCATGTAGAATGCTTTGACCCTTACTGTCATCCTGCTGTTGTCTTCATCAGCTTTTATTGATTCACTCATGGGTGAGCATCAATAGCAAGACCAGCATTATTGCTCATCTGGAATTGTCCTTGAGAAGACTGTAGTGAGGTTCCTTCTTGAACAGTTACAGTCCATCTGTTGTAGGTACACTCTCTGTTGAAAGGCAATTCTATGACCTTGACCCAGTGACAGTGAAGGAACGGTGATGCAGTTCCAAGTCAGAATGGTGTATGACTTGGAGTGGGACTAGGTGGTCCCAATCATCTGCAGCTCCTGTTCTTCTAGGTGGTAGAGATTGCAGGCTTGGAAGCTGCTGTCAAAGGTGCTTGGCAAGTTCCTCCAGTACATTCTTGTAGATGGTATACATTGCTGCAACTGTGCACCATGAGGAAGGGAGTCAGTGTTTAAAGTGGCAGACTAGATACAAGTTAAGTGATCTGCATTGTCCTCGATGGTGTTGAATTGTTTGAGTGTTATTGGAGCTGTATTCATCCAGGCAACTGGAAAGTATTTCATCGTGCTCCTAACTTACGGCTTATGGATGGTGGGCAGGTACTGGGGAGTCAGGAGGTGAGTTTCTTACCACAAAATTCTTAGCCTCAGATAAATTTTTGTAATTACACTATATTTGTGGCTAGTCGAGTTCAGTTTCTGGGCAGTGGTAACCCCCAGGATGTTGATAATGGAGGATACGGCAACGTTAATGCTGTTGAATGTAAACAAGAGGTATGGGAGATGGTCATTGCCTGGCACATGTGTAACATGGATGTTACTTGCCACTTAACTGTTCAAACCTTTATCTTTAGTCTTGCTGCATATGGTCTACGGATGACCTTAGTAACTGCTGAGAAGTTGCGAATGGTACTGAATGTTATGCATGAATCAGCAAAGGACAACTTAGTTTTGACGTTATGGTGGAAGTATGATGTTGATATTGTGGACAGGACAATCTGGGCATGTTTCAAGACAGCTATGCCGTGGCATCTATTCTGGAACAGCTTGGCTACAGCTCTGGCTGGTTTGGGAGTACAAATCTTCAGTACTTCATCTGGGTTGATGTTAGAATCTATAACCTTTGAAGTATGTAATAGCTTCAGCAATTTCTTGACCTTGAGTGTGATCTAATTTACATGAATGCTAGCATTTTTGATGCTTGGAATTTCAGAAGGCAGCAGAGAAGGACCATGCAGTTGACACTTCTGGGAGATGATGGTCGTAAATGTGACAGCTTTCCCTTTTACATTGATGCGCGAGGCTCCCCCCATCATTTAGGATGGGGATACCTGTGGAGTCGCAGCCTCCAATTAGCTGTTTAATTGTTCACTACCGTGCACAACTGATGGCTACATTTGGCAGGGCTCTAGAGCTTAAGTCTGATCTGCTGTTTGTGGACTCACTTTATCACTTTCTTTTTATTGCTTTTGTCTATTGTTGTCTAGTATTTACATATCTTGTATTGTAGCTTCACCAAGTTGACGTCTCAATTTTAGGTCACCTTGGTGCAGCTTCTGGCATGGTGTTCTGTGCTATTTATTGAGGCAGGGTTGATAACCTGGCTTGATGGCAATGGTTGAGTGGGAATTGTGCGGTTATAGATGTTGGTTAAATATAATTATGTTACTGATGGTCCACAGTGGCTCATGGTCGCCCTGCTTTGAGTTGCTAGGTCTGTTCAGAATCTAACCGGTTTGGCACAATGGTACAAGGATGGGGTAACCTCAGTATTTGGGACTTCATATCCACCAGAACTGTGTGGTGCTCTCTCTTGCCATGGATGGATGCATCTGCAACAGGTTGCTAGGTGAGGACATGGCAAGTAGATCTGTCCTTGTTGATTCTGTCACTCCCTGCCACAATCTCAAGTGGAGGTAGACCAGCATAACTCTGCTGAGTTATGTCAAAGAAAATTAATGAGATGTTAAGCAGGAACTTCAGATTATTGTTCACTGAATTCAGAAGGATTGATCAATCATGAAACTTCATTCTGAAGGATCCTTGAGTGTTAGCTGTGGCTTGGTGTTAGCACTCAGTAAGTCAAAATATGTGAATTAAAATTCCACATCAGAAACGTGAGCTCAAAATCTAGGCTGACACTATACCATTGCCTTGAGCGGGGACTGACATGTCAGAGGTGCTGTGTTTTGGCTGAGACATTAAACTACATTTTTGCAAGTTAAAGACTTCAATAAAGTGTGATGGTGCCTGCTCCAACTTTGAAGAACAGCAGCAAGATTTTTCTGCAAGATATTTATCTTTCAATCAATATTACTCAGATTATCTGGTCAGTGCTTTTTGTCGGCTCTAGCTGAGTGTAAACTGACCATTGTGTTTTCTATAATACAACAGGGAATACACTTAAAAGATTCATTGGCTGCAAAACATTTTGAAGTACCATTGAGTGGGAAGGTGCTATGTGAATACAAATTCTTTCATTTTATTAATCTGGGCATTACGCATAACATGAGAAGGTTAAGGAATTACATATAATGTGCCACTGCATTGAGCAATCCTTGTTTTAACACGGATAAATTTTGCCTAAAAATAGGTCATATATTGCCACATGGATGTAATCAAATTGCCTTGTGCTCAGTGTTATCAGCTGACATTTTTATGTTTTAAAACAGTACAATATTGTGGATCTGTTTTAGTAGTTATTATTGTTTGTAATTAACATTAAAAAGGCCTGAGGCAATGGACATTAACAATTGACAATTAACATGGAAAATAAAGAGTGATGGTTGTTGCGTCATTTCTCAGAGCACTGCTGAAAGCGTTCAATTTGAAACTAATAAAAACTTTTATCAAAGACTACAGTGCTAACAAAACAGTAAATGCTTCCAAACATGCCATTACAAATGGAAAATTATTGCCTGTCTATATAGCAATTATTTACTGAGATTTGGATTGAGATGGAAGATAAACCAAACTCATAGAGGTCCCAAAATTATCCACTATGGTTTTTATACTCTTATGTACAGTGGGCAGTGTCTGTTTACGGGGTGGAAGCAGGTTAATTTAATAGCTTACAGAGGTTTAAGAGCATGCAACAATTTTTGGACTTCTGTACACCTTCTGTAGACCTTTCTCAGGGAATAATGCAATATCCCACTGTAATTTAAGGTAGATCCATTCCTCTGCATACATCAGTGTGCCATGGGATAACATGAGGAGAAGTATAAACTGTTCACATGTTAATATGTTCATAGTGTTGTTTCAGGCAAATGTTAACTACTGATGTGCATGTGGCCTGCAGTGTAATGTTCAAGCTGTACAAATAATTGATTAACCTATAGATAATTTCGTACAGTGTTACCTTCGGAAGCGTTTCTTGGACTTGGAAGGGTACAGGACAGATTCACAGAGGTAATCCAACAGATCAGAAACATTATGATTATACAGCAATGAAAAACTGGAGCACTTTTCACGAGAAAATTGAAGGTTAAAAGAAATTACGGTGGAGGTTGGAGGATTTTAACAAGGTGAACAGGGAAAGCCTACTTCCCCAAGTTAGTGACTCAAAAACTAGAGAACAATAAATTTAAGACTGAAAAATAAGACATTTGGAAGATTCTTTTTACAGCAGATTTAGAATATTCATCTAGAAAAAGTGAAAACAGAGTTATAGAGTCGTAGAGCTTTACAGCATGGAAATCCTTCGATCATGTTGATCATTTATCCTAAATGAATCTAGTCCTATTTGCCAGCATTTGGCTCATATCCCTCTAAACCCTTCCTTTTCATGTACCCATCCAGATGCCTTTTAAATGCTGTAATTGTATCAGTTTCCACCGCTTCCTTTGGCAGCTCATTCCATACACACACCACTTTCTGCATGAAAAAATTGCCCCTTCGATCTCTTTTATATCTTTCCCCTCTCATCTTTAACCAATGCCCTTTAGTTTTGGAAGCCCCTACTCTGAGAAAATGACATTGGCTATCACCCTTTCCATGCTCCTCATGATTTTATAAACCTGTACAAAGTCACTCCTCAGCTTTCGAAGCTCTAGGGTAGATAGCCCTAGCCAATTCAACCTCTCCCTGTAGCTGAAACCCTCCAACCCTGGCAACATCCTTGTAAATCTTTTCAGAACCCTTTCAAGTTTCACAACATCTTTCCTACGACAGAAAGACCAGAGTTGAATACAGTAATCCAAAAATGGCCTAACCAGTGCCCTGTACAGCAATGAACAATGCTTCTTACTTGTTTGCCAGGCCATGGAGGTTTCAGGATCATCACATGAGCGGCCACAGTCCTCACCAGCATGGCCCAGGATTCTATACTCGAGGGCATGAGGAGGTGAATGTTACATACCCCACAGTTCATCCTGGACCCCTTCCTCTTATTACAGGCTGTTACTCCTGCAATGAAATAAAGGAAGGGATTGAGTGAGATGAGACTGGGCAGCACAGCTATTAGTGCAAGTCGAGGAAAGGTGGTGAGGTTCCAGAGTGAGGGTGATTGGCAGCACAGAGGCCCTGCTTGGTTAGGAGGGTGCAGGGATTAGGGGAGGAAAGATGCTGCATGCTATTGTGAGAGTAGTGCAATCTGATGGGAGATGGACATAGCACCTGTATGGAATGAGGGAGAGATAATGGAGAAATGAGTGTGGTATTTATTCTGGTTGCTGAGTGTTCCTCCAGATTGTGACTAACAGCATTAACTCAGACAAGGGCTGGCAGGGTCTGGTGCTGTGTCTCCTCTTCTGAACCTCTCTGGGGGTAGAAGATGACCTTCACATGCATCACCTTGTGACTAGCACTTCCAGGTCCCTGTCTGCAAAGCTGGGTGAACCTTGTCTGACATGGCCAGACCAAATCATATGAGGTGACCAGAGCAGCTGTCAACTGACAGTGCATGGCCTGGTGCAGAACTACTTTTGAAACATGGCGGAGGATGGGGTATTCCAGGAGGTCTGAGCAGTGGAGAGTGGTTCTGTCAGTGGCAAGGTGGAGGATCTGATGAGAGGGTAAGTTTGGGAAGATAGTGCGAGAAGTTTCACTCGGCTTCATGAAGAGACACCCTTCATGAAACTTGACAAAACTGATACTTGTCTAAAATCAGCCAGATGGGTCAAATCACTTTCTCTCTATTGCTGTGAAAGTCTGTGATTCTTTGGCATAAATACCACCTTGAGGAAAGCTAAGCCATACAGAGAGGAGGTCCCAGGTTGGGATTCCTAATCTCTGTTGGACTGGGCCAATCGCATCTGGCTCAGTGGCACCATTGGCAAAGAAAGAGGAAATCAGTCAGTATTTCTGTTGCTGATCACTGCCCAGTGATCATTGTGAACGGTATGTAGACCCAGATATGATCAGAATTGGACTTGATTGTGATAGTGTTGGGAAGTTGGATAGACGACTTGCTGTTTATAATGATGAGGGGAAGAGTGTGTGGTCCCTTTAAAAGGTGACATTTTTTTAGCCTGAGATGCACAGAGAGTTCTTGAAATTTAAACATGGTATCAAAAAGATATACTGTGTTAGCAGGCAAAGCAGCATTTTTACCAAGACAGCAGGTTTTTGAAATTAGCCAATTAGTTTAAACCAGGCCTGAGATACCAAAACCCAATTAAATTTAAATCTGATGGTTTTGATAACCTAGAACTGATTCTATTGTAAGAAATTTATCAAGGGTATGAAAGAAGCAGCATTTGAAAATCAGTGCGAGAGCAATTGTCATCTGCCGAGAGAGCAGCTCTCAGCTATAAAAGGAAGAATCACTGGCTCTCACAGAATTCTCGAAGCTCTCAGAAAACCATCATTGAAACTAAAAGCACAGTGGTACTCTTAGCTAATATTCCTGATGCAAGAATTCGATGTAGAAAGGTGTTCCTGATTGAGGATCAGCAGAGAGGGCATGGAGCATTGCGAAAGACTTATCCTGGCTGTACTTTTGAGACACTAAGTTTTAATTTATTTTTCTTATTACTTTGGTTTACATAAGTGGGACTTATACTCATTAGAACAGCATACCATTAGAATTTTGTTTGTTTGGGGATCGTTAGTAGTTAAGGGGGGATTGTTTGGTTTGTTAGTAGCTCTGTTAATTTGTTGACTGTTAGAGTTAGATAAATAAATTGCTACTTGTTGATTATAAAGTGAGTGTCAGGGATTTTTTTCATTTAACATCTCCTTTGTAACAGTTTGGGGGCTCGAATCTGGGATCTGGCCAGTTCGTGTATAGGATATGAATGGATTTGAATGGATTTGGACAGATTCAAATAGACTTGGGGATTAGTGTCCTAGATCTTTAAATATGACTTAGATGAGAAGTGTAAAATCTGTTTAATTTCAATTACTTGTGGCTGGTTAAATCAAAAGTGGAGACAAAGACTCTTAACATTGATAAAGAGGTTCTGGGGTTTGAAGATGCTTCCCAAATTTGCCGAGAAAGTTGAGTAAGACAAAAGAAGGATATACTTTTAGACTTAGCAAACAGGATAGAATTGAGTTTAACCAGGGATATGAGGAAAGCAGAAGTTGTAACAGAGTTTGTCAAGCATTTAGGTATATCAGAGAAACATCCAAGAGCAGTGGAGTTAGAAAATATTATATTGAAAATTCGACAGTTGGAATTAGAAAGGGAAAAAGAGAGAGAAGAAAGGACCTGAAATGGTTTGAATTATGCTTATAAGTAGAGGAAAGACAAAAAGAAAAAGAGAAGGAATCAAAAGAGAAGAAAGGGAAAAAGAGAAAGAAAGGGAGAAAGAGAGAGAGTTTGAGATTTGGACATTACAGATCAAAAGGAAAGTCAATTTAAAATGAAGGTTGAAGATAGGCTTAATGAGGAGGAAAGTGATGATGAGCAAAGACATCATGGCCAAAGACCCTGGAGGTGTATATACAAATATGTCCAAACTTTACCAAAATTCAATGAAAATGATGTAGAAGCCTTTTCCATTTCCTTTGAGAAATTGGCTAAACAGATGAATTGACCAGAGACTGTGTGGGTAATGTTAATTTAGATTAATTTAGCAGGTAGGTTTGGTGAGGTGTTTGCAGTGCTGTCAGATGAAGTGTCAGGGGAATATGAAGAAGTAAATCAGGCTATATCGAGTGCCTACAAATTGGTACCAGAAGCATATAGACAACGGCTCAGAAATATGAGAAAGGAACCAGGTCAGATTTCTGTCAAATTTGAAAGAATTAAACATAGCAACTTTGATAGATCGGTGAGAGCATTAAAGATAGAAAAGACATATGAGGATCTTAGAGAGATTATTCTGCTGGAGGAGTCAAAAACTCACTTCCTGACATGATGATGTTGAGGAACAGAAAGTTAAAACAGCGAGAAGAGCTGCAGAGATAACAAATGAATAAGCATTAGTACATAAATTGAAATCTAGCTTCTGACAGCAATTTCATTCCATGAGGGATAGAAATTGGGAGAGAGGGAGATACTTCAATGAAAAACAAAAAGTAGATCACACTGGAAACAGTTTACCACGTGTGAAAAAAGAAACGCAACAGGGTGAAAAAGAGGTGAAAGGCCTCAGGTGTTTTCATTGCAGTAGGGTGGGACACACAAAGTCACAGGGTTGGTGGATTAAGAGAGGCACTGGGCAAAAGGATGTGGTAGAAGAGGCTAAACCAGTGGGATTAGTTGAGATAGTGAAGGAAATCCCAAGAGAAGTCGAGGAGCTGGAGGAGAGTGCACAGCCTAGTCACAGGCTGGATAGTAAGATAGTGCCTGATCTCTTCAAAGACTTCACCTCTGTTGGTAAGGTTTACTCAGGAAGAACAGGGGGAGAAGGTAAAGATGTTAAAATATTGCAAGATACAGGAACTGGTCCGTTTCTAATAGTAAGAGATGAAAATGTTTACTCTCCTTCTGAAATGTTACCTGAGAGAGTGGTAATCTGTGGAATAAATGGAGAGAGATTTTGGTGTTCCCCTGTGTAAGATAAGGCTGGGAAGTCCAATCAAGACTGGGGAAGAGACAGTGGGAGTTATTGAAAGTGTGTCTATTCCAGGAATACATTTTGTTCTTGGAAATAACCTTGCCAGATCACAGGTGGGAGTGATGCCTGTTGTAGTGGAGAAGTCATAAGAAAACCAGGGAACTGAAGAGTTAAAAGAAAAGTACCCTGGAAGTTTTCCAGATCGAGTAGTGACAAGGTCCCACAGTCATAAGTTAAAGCAAGAAGGGAAAACCAAAGAGAAAGCCAAAGGAGTTGAGGTCCTGTTAGCTGACACCCTGTTTGGTGAAATGGCAAAGGAAAAACCTAAGCAGGTAAAGGATGAGGCAGGGGTGTTTAGTTCTGAAAGACTAATGGAGTTACAACAAAAAGATGAGACAATAAAAGATTTATATTGTAAAGCATACTCTGAAAAGGAATCAGAATGTATTCCCAAATATTATTTTATAAAGGATAAAATCCTAAGGCAGAAATGGAGACCTTGGCAGATCAGTGCAGAGGAGAAATGGGAGGAAGTTCACCAGATTGTGTTGCCAGTAGCATACAGACAGGAGGTATTGTGGGTAGCACACAAATGACCTGTAGGAGGTCATCTAGGAGTGAGGAAGACTCAGGCTAAGACACAGAACCATTTTTATTGGCCTGGATTACATAAAGATGTCGTTGAATTTTGCTGTACCTGTCATACGTGTCAGATGGTAGGAAAGCCACAGGCAGTAATAAAACCAGCACCTTTAATGCCAATTCCTGCATTTGAAGAACCTTTCATGCGGGTTATAATTCATTGTGTAGGTCCCCTCCTTAAAACCAATATTTGCTAACCATAATGGATGTGTCTATGAGATTTCTGGAGGCAATTCCATTACGGAATGTCAAGGCAATAATGGTTGTAGAGGAGTTGCTTACTTTGTTTACCCATTATGGACTACCCAGGGAGATTCAGTCAGACTAAGGGTCCACTTTTGGGTCCACTTTTTCTGCCAAATTTTTAAAGGAGGTCATAGATAGTTTAGACATCTAACACTTTATATCAAGTGCATACCATCCTGAATCTCAAGGAGCATTGGAAAGGTAGCATCATACCCTAAAGATCATGCTGAAGGCTTATTGCCAGGATTACCCAAATGACTGGTGTAGTGGTATCCCGCATATATTGTTTGCTATTAGAGATGCTCCAAATGAATTACTGAGATAGCAAGAACTGCAGATGCTGGAGTCAGAGATAACAAAGTGTGGAGCTGGAGGAACACAGTAGGCTAGGCAGCATCAGAGGAGCAGGAAAGCTGATGTTTTGGGACCTGAAACGTCAACTTTCCTGCTTCTCTGATGCTGCCTGGCCTGCTGTGTTCCTTCAAATCCACACTTTGTTATCTCCAAAACAATCAACTCAGTTTATTCCATGAGAATTGATATTCAGACACAATGTAAGAGAAAATTGATTAAGAAAAAGTTGATAAGTCCAAAGTTAGAGATCTCACAGTTGAATTATGTATCTGAAATGAGGGAAATATTATACCAAGTAAGTCAATTGGCTAGACAACATTTGAAGGTGGCACAGCATCTAATGAAGCAAGAAGCCGATAAGAAATCTAAAATTTATACATTTGCCCGTGGGGTAAGGTATTGGTGCAGTTACCAGTAGTAGGAGATTCATTCAAAGCAAGGTTTAGTGGTCCCTATCAGATTAAGAGGAAGTTAAATCAGGTGAATTATCTGGTAAAGATACCGAATATGAAAAAAAATTTACTGGGTGTGTCATATGAACATGCTGAAAACTTACTGTGGCAGGGAAAGTGAGCCAGAGGACCAGGTATTAGTTACTGCCACTCAGACTGAGGAATCAAATCCAGATGATTTGGATTTTGATGTGCGTCAGAATGAATTGAATATTGAGGAAGTCCTTAAAGAATGGGATAGGGCAGTAAGCTATCTATCTCAGCAACAGAGAACTGAATTGAAAGAGTTTTTGCAGCACTATGAGGACATACATAGAGAGAGAATGGGGAGGGCTAATGTTATAGTACATGAGGTGGATGCAGGCAATGCTGTTCCAATAAAACTACATGCCTACAGGCTTAATCCTCTCAAAGCATCATAGGTACAGAAGGAAATGGAAGCAATGCTCAAAGAAGACATCCTCGAGCTGAGTCAAAGTGATTAGAGATCACCGATTGTGTTGATTCTGAAACCTGATGGTACTCAATAATTTTGCATAGATTCTTGGAAAGTCAACGCCATAACTAAATCAGACTCATACCAAATTCCAAAGCTGGAGCACTGTGTGGAGAAAGTTGGACAAGCCACTTACATCACAAGGTTGGACTTACTTTGTGGTTACGGGCAATTACCTTTTTCGGGTAGAACAAAAGAAGTTTCTGTTTTTGTAATCCCAAATGGGCTATATCAATTTAAAGTAATGCCCTTTGGAATGAAGAACGCACCAATCACATTTCAAAGATTTATGAACAGAGTTATGGCAGGATTGTCTAATTGTGCTATCTACATAGACGACTATATAGATGGGGAGGCCATGGCCTCGTGGTATTATCATTGGACTGTTAATCCAGAGACCCAGATGATGTTCTGGGGACCTGGGTTCAAATTCCGCCATGATAGATGGTTGAATTTGAATTCAATAAATATCTAGAATTAAGAATCTAATGATGACCGTGTATCCATTGTTGGAAAAACCCATCTCGTTCACTAGTGTCCTTTAGGGAAGGAAACTGCCATGGCTTACATGTGACTCTAGACCCACAGCGATGTGATTGACTCTTAACTGCCCTCTGGGCAATTAGGGATGGGCAATAAATGCTGTTTAGCTAGTGACGCCCTCATCCTGTGAATGGATCAAGAAAAAATACTTTGCGATCATTAGCCACATGCGGAAAGATCACATGGTGCATTTGGCGGAGCCTTCCGAGAGACTACAGACTATGGTCATTAATTTGGCAAAAACAGAATTTGCGAAGGTGGAAATGTCATTCTTAGGACGTGGAAGGATGACATTGATGAGCGTGAAGACAAAGACCATTGTGGAATTTCTAAGACCATCCTCGAAGAAAGAAGTGCAACGATTTTTGGGACTGAGTGGATTCTACCAGAACTTTGTACCAAACTTTAGTAGTGTGGTAGCACCACTGACGGATTTGTTAAAAAAAACATGAAATTCCGGTGGACAGACCAATGTCAGGAGGTATTTGAGGATTTAAATGCAGAATTAACCACTGCACCCGTTTTAGCCACACCAAACGTCTTGCAACCTTTTAATGTCACCATCAACACAAGCGATGTAAGGGTTGGAACTGTGTTGTTACAGAAGAATGATTGTGGAATTGAAAGGACAGTCGGTTATTTTTCAAAGAAACTGAACATCCACCAGGGAAAATATTCAACCATTGAAAAAGAGTTATTGAGTTTGATGCTGGCCTTACAACATTTTAATGCTGATGTTGCAAACAATGTATCAGAGACAGTTGTGTACACTGATCACAACCCGTTGGCATTTTTGGAAAGATTTAAAGACAAGAACACCAGTCTATTTCATTGGAGTCTTATTATATAAACATTTAATGTACATATTGTACATGTTGTGGGTCATTAAAATGTTGTTGCGGATGTATTATCATGGGTTTTAAAGGAAAATGTGAATATAAAATAGAAACCATAGTGTTCAATGTATATTCTATATGTATATAGAATTATTATGAAATTTGTAACTCTACATTAATGACCAATGGATCTAGTAATAATGGAGTTACTGTTTAAAGAAAAAAAATGAAGCCATCTTATCATCATGCTGGTTCATTTTTTTCTTAAGTGGGGAGGTGTTCCAAAGTTGGGTAGAATATTTGATGTTTGTAAAATAACATGGAGGAAGAGTGCATGGTCTCTTTAAAAGACAATTTTTTTTCAGGCTTGGAGATTAAAGTAAAGTCTGTAGGCAGCAGCAGAGAGTTCTTGAAATTGAAATATTATATCAAAGGGCTATACTGTTAGCAGCAAAGCAACATTTTTTACCAAGATAACAGGTTTTTGAAATTAGCAATTAATTTAAACCAGGCCTGAGATACCAAAGCGCAAATAAATTTAATTCTGATGGTTTTGACAACCTAGGACCAATCCTATTGTAAGAAATTAATGGGTCATCAAGGGTATAAGAGAAGAGACATTTGAAATATAGTGTGAGAGTCAACTGTCATCTGCCAAGAGAACAGCTCTCAGCTATAAAAGAAAGAATCACTGGCTCTCACAGAAATCCCTAAGCTCTCAGAGTAAGCACCATCTAAGTAAAGGTACTACGGCACTCTGACCTAATATTTCTGACACAAGAATTTGACGGAGAAGGGAATTTCTGACTGAGGATCAGCAGAGACAGTGCAAAGCATTCTGGAAGATTTATCTTGGCTGTTTTTGAGAGACTAAGTTTTAATTTATTTGTCGTATTATTTTGGTTTATATAAGTGGGATTTTTATTTATTGGAACAGCATACCATTAGAATTTTGTTTATTTCTGAATAGTTAGTAGTTAAGGGGGAATTGTTTGGTTTGTTAGTAGCTCTGTTAATTTGTTGACTGTTAGAGTTAGATAAATAAATTGTTACTAGTTGATTGCAGACTGACTGTCAGGAGTTCATTTCATTTAAACCTCTCCTTGAAAACAGATTGGGGGAGGTGAGAGGCAGGTTATGCCACTTTCCATACTTTGTTTAACAGATTACGAGGTGAGGCGAGTTTCGCTGGGTGTTTTGGTTTTCGTTATCAGAGGGGGTCAAGCTATCCTTCATAACAATAGCTCCCACAGCTGCATAGCTGTGGGAGTCATAGAGTTATAGAGATATACAGCACAGAAACAGACCCTTTGGTCTAAGTCGTCTGTGCTAACCAGATATCCTAAATAATTCCACTCCTATTTGCCAGCATTTGGATCTCATGCCTCTAAACTCTTCCTCTTCATATACCCATCCAGATTCATTTTAAATGTTGTAGTTGTACCAGCGTCCAAAACTTCCTCTGGCAGCTAGTTCTATACATACACCGCCCTCTGCGTGAAAAAGTTGCCCCTTAGGTCCCTTTTAAACCTTTCCCGTCTCACCTCAAACCTTTGCCCTCTAGTTTTGTACTTCTGCACCCTGAGGAAAAGACCTTGCCTATTTACCCTCTCCATGCACCTCATGATTTTACAAACTTCTATAAGGTCACCCCTCAGCCTCCAATGCTCCAGGGAAAATACACCCAGACTATTCAGCCTCTCCCTATAGCTCAATCCCTCCAACCCCGGCAACATCCTTGTAAATGTTTTCTGAACCCTTTCAAGTTTCACAACGTCCTTCCTATAGCAGGGAGACCACAATTGCATGCAGTCTTGCAAAAGTGGCCTAACCAACGTCCTGTAGAACCACAACATGACCTCCCAACTCCTATACTCAATGCTCTGACCAATAAAGGCAAAGCATACCAAATGCCTTCTTCACTATCCTGTCTACCTGTGACTCCACTTTCAAGGAATTATGAACCTTCACTCCAAGGTCTCTATTCAACAACACTCCTCTGGACCTTACCATCAATTGTATAAATCCTGCCTTGACCTGCCTTTCCAAAATGTAACATTTATCTAAATTAAACTCCATCTGCTATCCTTTGGCCCATTGGCCCAACTGATCAAAGTTGCACTGTACTCTGAGGTAACCTTCTTCATTATCCACCACATCTCCAATTTTGGTGTCACCTGCAAACTTACTAACCATACCTCCTATGTTCACATCCAAATCATTTATATAAATGATGAAAAGCAATGGACCCAGCACTGATCCTTGTGGCACACCACTGGTGACAGGTCTCCAGCCTGAAAAGCAACCCTCCACCGCTACCCTCTGTCTTCTACCTTCGATCCAGTTCTGAATCCAAATGCCTAGTTCCCCCTGTATTCCATCAAATCTAACCTTGCTAACCAGTCTTTCATGAGGAACCTTGTCGAATCCTTACTTAAGTCCATATAGATCACATTCACCACTCTGCCCTCATCACTTATATTTGTTACTTCTTCAAAATATTCAATCAAGTTAGTGAGACACGATTTCCCGTGCACAAAGCCAAGTTGACTATCCCGAATCAGTTCTTGCCTTTCCAAATACATGTAAATCCTGTCCCTCAGGATTCCCTCCAACAACTTGCCCACCACCAATGTCAGATTCACTGGCCTATAGTTCCCTGGCTTTTCCTTCCCGCCTTTCTTACATAGTGGCACAACGTTAACCAACCTCCAGTCTCCCGGCACCTCACCTGTAGCTATCGATAATGCAACTATCTCAACAAGGGACCCAGCAATCACTTCCTTAGCTTCCCCACAGAGTTCTACGGTACACTTGATCAGGTCCTGGGGATTTATCCAGCTTTATGCGTTTTAAGCCGTCCAGCACCTCCTCCTCTGTAATGTGGACATTTTCCAAGATGCCGCTATTTATTTCTTCCATATCCTCCTTCACATTAAATACTGATGCAAAATGCACGTTTAGTATCTCCCCCATCTCCTGCAGTTCCGCACATAGGTGGCCTTGCTGGTCTTTAAGGGGCCCTATTTTCTCTGTATTTACCCTTTTGTCCTTAATGTATTTGTAGGATCGCTTTGGATTCTCTTTAACCCTATTTGCCAAAGCTATCTTATGTCCCCTTTTTGCCCTTCTGAATTCCCTCTTACAAATCTTCCTACTGCCTTTATACTCTTCTAGGGATTCACTCAATCTCTGCTATTTATACCTGACCTATGCATCCTTCTTTTTCTTGACCCAAACCTCAATTTCTCTAGTCATCCAGCATTCCCTACACCTACAACTCTTGCCCTTCACTGTAACAGGGACATACTGTCTCTGGACTGTCGTTATCTCATTTTTGAAGGCTTCTCATTTTCCAGCCATCTCTTTACCTGCAAACCTCCGTTCTCCAGTTGGCCTTCCTCCAATTTAGAACTTTAGTTTTTAGATTCAGTCTATTTTTTTCCATTTCTGTTTTAAAACTAATAGAATTATGGTCACTGGTCTCAAAGTGCTCCCCCACTGACACATCAATCACCTGCCCTACATCCACACACTGAATCAGAATATTTTCTTGTACACACTTAACAAATTCCTCTCCATCCAAGCCTTTAACACTATATCAGTTCCAGTCTACATTTGGAAAGTTAAAATCCCCTACCTTAACCACCCTATTATTCTTACCTAAAACTGAGATCTCCTTACAAATTTGTTTCTCAATTTCCTGTTGACTATTGGAGGGTCGATAGTCCTATCCCAATAAGGTGATCATCCCTTTCCTATTTCTCAGTTCTACCCAGATAAGTTCCCTGGATGTACACCCAGGAGTATTCTCCCTAAGTACAGCCGTAATGTTATCCCCAATCAAAAATGCCACTCCCCCATCTCTCTTGCACTCCCCCCCCCAGCTTTCTATCCTTCCTTTACCATCTTTTCTCTTGAAAATTAAGCTGCCAGCCACATCTCTGTAATTGCTATGAAATCCCAGTCCCATGTTTCCAACATGCCCTGAGTTCATCTGCCTTAACTGTCAGTCATCTTGCATTGAAATAAATACAGTTTAATTTATCAGTCCTACCTCCTTTTTGCTTTGTTCCTGCCTGCCCTGTCTGTTTGTCTTGCTCCTTTTTACAACCGTAACAGTCTCAGATTGATCTCTTTCCTCACTATCTCCCTGGCTCCCACAGCCCCCTTACTAGTTTAAATGCTCCCAAGCAGCTCTAGTAAATCTCCCCACCAGTATATTAGTCCCCTTCCAATTCAGGTACAATCCACCCTTCTTATACAAGTGACTTCTAACCCAGAAGAGATTCCAATGATCCAAAAATGTGAATTCTTCTCCCTGCACCAGCTCCTCAGCCCCGCGTTCATCTGCTCTATCCTCCTATTCCTACCCTCACTCGCTCGTGGCACCGGGAGTATTCAGGATATTTCTACACAACGATCTCCTTTTTAATTCCTACCTAACTTTGTATATTCTCTCCTCAGAATCTCATGCTTTTCTCTTCCTATATCATTAGTTCCAGTATATGACGACCTCCTGCTAGTCCCTCTCCCCTTTGAGAATATTCTGCACTCGCTCTGAGATATCCTTGATCCTGGCTCCAGGGAGGCAGCACATCATTCTGATGTCTTGCTGTCGGCTTCAGAAACATCTGTCTGTGCCTCTGAGTGGAGGGTGTCCTATCACAATCGATTGCTTGGAACCTGACGCACCCTCACGACATTACAGCCAGTCTCGGTACCAGAAACCTGGCTGTCAGTGCTGCATTCCCCTGAGACCCCATTACCCACTACATTTTCCAAAGCAGCAGTCTTGTTTGGGATGGGGATAGCCACAAGAGACTCCTGCACAACCTGCCTCCAGCTTCTACCTTTTCTGAAGGTCACCTATCTGCTTAACTGTATCTTCAGTTTATTGCCCTTCCTGCAACCGCCATCCATCACACCACCAGCTCCTGTAAGTTCCTTATTGCCTCTAACTGCCACTCCAGGTGATCCATGTATTCCTATCGGATTTGGAACCAAATGCACTTCCTGCAGACGTAATCATCAGTAACATGGAAACTCTCCCTACGATGTTCAATCTCATATAACTGATGCCATATAGGTGTAGCACAGGAGGACAGACAATACCTATGGAACTGTATATTAGGGAAGAGTTAATAGGGTCCATATGAGCACTCCTGCTTGGGCTTAATGGGTTGCTAACAGCCTCAAATTGGGGTCAGTATTCCATCTTCCTCCTGACACAGGTGACGCAGCTAACTTAACTACATTTTCAAAGGGATCTATAACTAAGTGTAGAAAGTTCCTGTTTGATTCGGGCAATATGTATTAAAGAGAACAAATGTTCCATGATATAAACCTTGACTCCCAGGTGACAGTACAGCCTTCATTCTGCTCCTCAGCAGAGAAAAAGAAAGGTAGGTGATGAATTGTTTTTGTAGCCCTCAGAGGAGCAAGAGTGTATCTTCTGTCAAAGTAATCTGGCCTGTGGTCGCCTGGGGTCCTCATCCCTCCAACGTTATGAGTTTCTCCATCACCAGCTCTTTCCTCATTACTCATTGTACCAGAGGTAGCTCTGGCCCATCTTTCTTTGCCAACTCACTTGGTTGCCATCACACAGGTCATCTTGCAAATTTAAATGGGGCCAGGGCCTCAAATTCACAAAGGCCCTTTCAACAAGAGAATGCGCACAGCAGTTCAACAACTTTCTACAATTGACCCAAATGTCTTTGGACTGGGAGGAAGAGAGAGGAGAAATCAACAAACTTGAGTGTGGGGGGTGGGGGTGCGAAATGTAAGCATGAATGGCAGGAATCACTTTTGCAATCGCTTCACAAAAGATCAATTCTCAGCAATGTTCCTGACCAATCGGGAGCATGGCCTTCTGATGGGAGAGGTCGCAGTCAGTGACCTGACAGGAGCCTGGATTGTACTCTCACAGCAAGCTCAGGTTCCATTTCCATGGCAACTCACGATGTGTTGAATCACAATTGTTGGTTTGCATGGGAGGGATGATTTACAATGAAATGTTCCTTTATGAAATCACCTTTATTTTTAACAGTGTCTATTGACAACACTCTACCATACCCTAAAACTGCTCAACTCTGCTGAGCCATTCTAGACCATGGCAGGGGGTCTCTCACAAATGGACTGTTTACATAAAGGCAGAAAACCTTCATTTTTGTCACAACATTTCTGCAGTTCCTGAATGCCAAAGGTATTTTAAAGAAGAATTGCGCTTATTTGTTTTTTAAAGATATGATGAATGTGAATTTAAAACAAATTCTCCGCTCCCTGTTACAGGCTGTATTGCTGTAAAATCCAATTTGTAATTTGGATATTCTTCCACACGAGGCTGATAACATGCTGCTTCCATCTAATATCCTTATGGACAGGTATCTTAGTGGATGAAGTCTCAAAACAATGATTTAATGTTGCTTGCCAACTAAATTATCCAGATAATTACCCATTTGGGAACCTGTTCCATAGCAAATTCAGTCTTGAATTATAAAGCAGGATGAAAATTATATGCATAAATGTCTATGTCATCCCTATTATGATCGAAACATCGTTGTTGCAAGCTGGACTTATGATTTTGGCAACTGAGGTCCCTAATGCCTCCATTTCACCTTATTTCTCTTTACAAGCTTTTGTTCTTCCAATTTGATGGAAAAATTCCACTACTTGTTTCGCACAAGTCTTTGCAGTGTTTAATGAATAACTAGAGAGTCATCGAGTATCTTTCAGTTCTCAGCTTCAGAATGAGTTGCCCCACCGTCTGCTTTTGTGAAGAAGCTCCAGTTTCACTTTGAGACATTGGGATCTCTCCTCCTGAATTTTTTTCTCCCTCTGCATTTGTCATGTTTCAAAATAATGACCCAGAATTTGCTGACAAGACAGCAGTGAGTTTAATGTGTGTAAATAATCCAGCAGTTTGTAGAGAGAAAGTGATATTGCCTCTCATTTATCCCTCTGCTGCAAAAATGGCAGTTTGCTGTCACCTGTTTGTTTTATTTTAATAACTGCTATGGTTATAGAATTGTTATAGTTGGATCTTAAAGCAAATTACACTAAACCAAGGAAGCTAGGATTGGTATTTAATACCTAACAGTCCTTTTAATCATAAGATTTGCAACCCTGCAATACTTTTAGCCCCAAAAGGGAGCAATTCATACTCTAAAATATCATTCCTACAGGTGGTGAATTGCTCCTAAAAGTTTTTTTCCACTTTTCTTTTACCTCTTTGCTTCTCTTTTAATGCCCCCTTTCATTCTCTCTTTTTCTGTTTCTCTATTGCATTTCAGTCTGATTTGTCTTAGCTCAGTTGGCTGGACAGCTGATTTGTGATGTCAATAGTGTGGGTTCAATTCCTGCATCAACTGCTTGTTTCTTCTGACCTGGGGTGCTAACCCTCAGATTAAACTGTCACCAGTTGTCTCTCTCTAATGAGAGGTGCTGTTATCTGAGACAATGGTGACTTTACTTACAATCATTCTGTTATACACTGCACCATATTCATTTGTTTCGCTATTATTTAAAGTCTCACTGATGAGGAAGACGGATTGATGACTCTGTTTTGGGCCAAGGTTCCAGATGTCCAATTACCTTCTCCATGATGTTATCAAATTCTTCCTGGAATCTATGACGCAAAATGTTTCTGGACTGTATGATATGAGTTAAAAAGCTACAAAGGTGTGAGATCGTAGCTTTTTACTCATACCCTTCATTCCAGAAACATGTTGTGCCACTGACAAATTCTAGACCATCTTTACTTTTCAGGTTTTATTAGAGGAACGATAATCTGATTTGGTGCAAGTAGAAATGTTTGAGAAAATTTCATTTACTTTTGAGTGTCACGGCGAGATGTTCCTTCCACACTTTGTCAGGCTGTTCAGGAATAGTAATTTCAGCATCCTTTCAAACTTCCTTGTAGTTAGCTCAGAGACTGATACTTTGCCTGAAGATTTATTTCAGTAAAGTACATTGCATTTGACATCTCGGCCTCCCATATAAATAAAACACAAGGTTTTATTATTACTGCAGCTGGAGATCGATGAAGGCTTGCAAAATCAGATTGCTCACTGTAGCTTGATCTGACATATTGGACTGGATGTGTTATTTTACTGTCGTTGCCCTCCCTACATTATCATTTGATATGGTGGAGTGGTTTAGGGGCTCTGAAGATCCCTTGAGAAATGCCTTGGGATCTCTTGCTCCTGGTAGGATCACCGATGTACTGTAAGACATCAGAATGTATGATGGCAATCTATAATAATGTAAATGATTATTCTGTGTTACCTGATTACGTGGAGAGCTCTTGAAGGAAGCAGAAGCTCTACCAGAATGGAAGAGAATACATGTAACTGCTAATCCACAAATAAACAGTACTTGGGAGATTAAAGCCAGTTAGACCCTGAAATAACTGCACAGATGCTGGTATCCCATCACCAAGTCACCCTTTATTTACGCATGCTCAGCTGGCTCAGAGCTAGTACCTAGACTGATGAGACTTTCTGAATTTCCTGTTTAAATCTGTCAGCCAGGGCTCCCTGATTTTGGCCCAGGTTGACAGTCCCAATCAGGGATCTCATACTCCACGAGATCCACCTAGACAACCTCATTCCAATCACTAACTATCCTATATACATGATAAAACATGGAGGTACTGACAAAGGCAGCAAAAGTTTAAACAGGTACTGAATTACACTGTTGAAGTAAACTTCGTGATCAAGGAGAAGAGAACATTTTTTAAGACCCACCGGGATTTAGGAGGACCTTGCAGATGCAGGAGAAAGCTGGGAAAATTGAGACAGGAGATCAGATAGCTCTAAGCCCAAATCCGAAGCAGCAGGACAAGCACATACACACAGTCGAAGGGGCAACTTTAGGGTCCAAGCGAAGCAAAGCTGCCACTTTCAGCCAATTGCAAATATACAAATGAGGAGCAGTCCCTTGAGCTTGCTCCACCACTCAATAAGATCATAGCTGATCTGATTATCACTTCATTCTTGCTTATCTCTGATAGATTTTCTTTAAGCAGGGGTTGAAAAGTTATCAACCTCTACCTTAAAAATATTCAAGGACTCTGTTTCATCTACCTGTTCAGGAAGAGAGTTCCAAAGACTTGAAACCCTCTGAGAGTAAAACATTTGCCTGTTTTAAATGAGTGACCCTTGATTTGAAGCAGTCACCCATAGTTCTAGATTCTCCTACAAGAAGAAATAACCTCTTCACATCTATTCTCTCAAGATTTTAGATGTTTCAATCAAGTTACCTCTTACTCTTCGAAACTCCAGTGACTATAAGTTTGACCTCATCAATCTTGCCTGATAAGACAACCTCGCCATTCAGGTATTAGTCAAGTAATGACTCCAACACATTTACATCCTTTTGTAAATAAGGTGAACAGTACTCTGAATGTGAATTCACCGGTGCCCTGTGTAACTGAAACGTAACTTCCCCACTGTTGTGTTCAATTCCCTGCATAATAAATGATCACATTCTATTACTGTTCCCAACTATTTGCTGTATCTGCATAAAAACCTTTGAGGTTCGTGCACTTAGACAACCAAATCCCTCTGCATCTCTGAGCTCTTAAATCTCTCACCATTCAGGGATTTTTTTTTCTCTTCTGCCAAAATGAGCAATTTCACATTTTACCACATAATACTCCTATTGTCACATCTTTGCCCACTAACTTAACCTATCAATATCTTTTTGTAATCTCCTTGTGTCCTCTTTATGACTTACTTTCTTACCTCTCTTTTTGTTGCCTGCAAATTTGGCATTCATACACTTCAGTCCCGTCATCTAAGACATTTATATAAATTGTAAACAGTTGAGCTCCCAATGCTGATTCCTGTGACACACCATGCATTTTACCCTGCCAACAACTACTTTCTGCTTCCCCCAACCTTCTTTCTGTGCCAACATGCTACTGCCAACACCATAAACTTTTATTTTCTGTAATTGATGAACAGCAGCAGATTTATGAGATATAGAATACCTTCAGGTTGGGACAATAGTGGATAAAAGCAGCAGGTCAGTACATGATTGTATGCAAGGGGAACCATTGCAAATGATGAATTTGCAAAACAGGGCATTGATAGAAATACTGCACTGAGTGTAAAAGTATTGAAGGCATTTGATGTATACTTCTTTATGAAGAGAAATTAAAAAATAGAGGTGCAAAATTTAATTGGAGAGTGCAGAGGCTTGGAGAAGCATGGATTGGTTCATAAACAATTTTTACAGGCAAGCAACGAGGGACAGAAGGCCGAATTAATTTGCAATCTAATCATTGTTGAAAATACGAATGAGGTCTTTTACAAGCCAGAGAGGATTTGACTCCAGACAAAACAGTGCAGATATCTAGTAAAAGAGAACCTTTGATAAAAGAGTGTTGATGTGAGGAGAAAGTGAAACATCATGAAAGAAATTGAGTGAGGCGATTCAGTCTGCGCGCCGCAGAGAGGAAAGCACATAAAAAGTACAAAAAATGAAAAGAAAATGTGCCAACCACCAACTTGAGCTGTTTTGAGATGTGGAGGGAACAAGGCACAGAAACAGGATTGCCCAGCAGGGGGAGCAAAACGCCATAACTGGCCAACATTTTTGAAAAGCTTGCAAAACTCCGTTACGGTATAGAGTGAACAAATGGGGACATCTGTGAAAACAAAGCAGGTTCCAGAAATGGAAATACCATAAAATCTGAGCACCACAATTAGCAAAGAAATGATCAGTTCTGGGAGGGGATACTGGAGTGTCAAACTTGACATAAATGGGAAAAACATGAAGTTTAAATTGGGTACTGGAGCAAGTGTCTCAGTGTTATCAGTCCAGTTTAAGAGGCGTAAAAAGATTAAAATTTAGCTATTCTCAATGAAACTTCAGGGCCATATTGACAGTAAAAGCAAAATACAGCAAAACTAAGTAAAAACAAAACCTACAGCAAAACTCGGGTACAAAGGACGAGAAATTACAGAATCTCTTTTTTTGTTATCGTAATCCAGAATGTTCTCTATCAAGCTGGAATGCATGTTTAAAGCTGAAATTAATTTACAAAGTCAATGAGATTGCAGAGAATTCTCAAGATTATTTACAGGTTTAAAAAAATTGAAGAAAGGATCCCACATTATCCCCTGGGATTGTGCAAAGTCAATATGCTTGGATATACCAAGGAAGTGCCACACCTATCCTTAGATAAAGTTAAAGAAGTAATAGATTCTATGCTCAGACAAGGAGTAGTTTCAGTTGTCACAGTATGGATGAGATGCTGTTCAGGAATATTGATCTGGATGTCCAAATGCATATCCGCCCTCTAGATCCATCTTTTTTTACCTCTCAAATGTTCGTGTTGCAGCAGAAGACAAAGAAAATGCTTCAAAGGCTTTCTGAAGCTGTCTGATCCATGACAGCATTGACTTAATAACTGAAAGGAGTTTGCTATCAAATAGGCAACAACCTGCCTACCAAATTGATTATTTACATCTTAATGCGACGCAGACTGTTGCCAGGGAAGGAATGAAAAAGAAGCAATTCCTGAGTTCTGGATTCCACTGTTTCACAGACATCCTGCTACATGTGGGTAGAGGGTTGTAAGTTAAGAGTTGGCCTGTTCAGTTACATAGCAGAAACCTGCAACCCTGGATAGACCTCAATTCAAGGGACAATTCAAACAATTGAGGAGTAGTATTGAGTAGGAAGCCTGCCTGAGTTCTTGAGTCTGAACTATATTGCTTTGTTAATTTAATGATTACCTTTTTCTTTGTTTTTCTCTTTACACTGTGTGGCCAATATTGGGGTATACCATCCCAGGCAGACATTTCTGATTATTCCCACAAATAATAGTCATTTGCGTAAGATGGTGGGGTCCAACCTTTCATTTAAATGGAGTCCTCAGGAGTTAGGCATCACAGGAATAATACCGGAGGGATCTAGAGTACCTTAATCAGTCATGTATTTCTGGCTCAGTGTAGTTTTTAATACTGTGGGCAAATTAGCAACACATTGCCTGCATGTTGGTAAGTGAAACATCACTGTTTTTTTTAAATATTCATTCACAAGATGAAGGTGTTGCTGGCTAGGCCAGCATTTATTGCCTATCCCTAATTGCCCAGAGGGCAGTTGAAGAGTCAACTACATTGCTGTGCTTCTGGAGTCACATGGAGACCAGACCAAAGAAGGATGGCAGAGATAAAAGGTACTGCAGATGCTGGAGAATTGGAGATAACAAGCATGGGGCTGGATGAACACAGCAGGTCAAGCAGCATCATAGGAGCAGGAAAACTTGATGTTTTGGGCCTAAACCCTTCATCAGAAGTTTCCTTCTCTAAAGGATATTAGTGAATAATATTCATAGTCTAATGAACCAGATGGGTTTTTCCCTTGACAATCAATTCCTGGTCATCATTAGACTCTTAATTCAAGATTTTTTTTTAATTGAATTCAAGTTCTACCAGCTGCTGTGGTAGGATTTAAACCTAAGTTCCCAGAACACTACTGGGTTTCATGATTAACAACCTAGTGACAATACCACTAGACCATCACCTCCCCCTACTGCTGCATCAGCTTTGCAGGTTAGGCCATTTTGCCTCTCAAAGTTGCCTCAAAAATATAGTGTTATCAAAAATTCACCGTCCTGGTAGACTGGAACCTGGTTTTATAGCCTACAGCTGAGGATACTGGGTGGATTTGAAATGGAATCACCATTTACCCCTTGCAAGTTAATCAACATTAATGAGGGGAGATGAGGATATAGGTGGAAGAAGTTAAATGAAATTCCCCATCCTTGAGACTTCTTAGGGTTTAACAGGTGATTGTCTCTGGCGTAGCAGATAGCTGATTCGTGAATGTAGGGCCTATTTGAAGATCTGGACCCTGGTCCTTTTAAAAAGCTTCATTCTCTTTGTGTTGAGCTAATGGGTAGTTTATGTTTCTACCGAATGATCCTTGCAGCTATGAGATATCTACTTCCCCCTAAGCCACATTTTTGGGAATTCTGGTGGATGTACCCTTACCCAGCCAAAAAAATGACCAGGAATAAGGCCTCCTCCTAATGCCTTAACCTATGGCAAGGTCATGGACAGGTGCTTTTTCTGAGATGAGCTGTCCTATATTCAATAACAAACTCTCTGGGGTAATGTATGGAAATAGTGCAGATCTGGGATTGAATGACTTCCAGGACAAAGTTTATTAAAGAAATGAAGCAATGTCTTCAAGCCACACTCAGATCTTGTACCTGGTTTTATAAACAAGACTTAGCCAAGAGGTGGTAAGAACTGCCGTTGCAGGAGTCAGAGATAACAAAGTGTGGAGCTGGAGGAACACAGCGGCCAGGCAGCATCAGAGGAGCAGGAAAGC
>JAHRHZ010000066.1:2030566-2089711 GCA_024137785.1 Ginglymostoma cirratum
AGCTGGAGGAACACAGCGGCCAGGCAGCATCAGAGGAGCAGGAAAGCAGACGTTTCGGAAAAGGGTCCCGACCCGAAATGTCAGCTTTCCTGCTCCTCTGATGCTGCCTGGCCGCTGTGTTCCTCCAGCTCCACACTTTGTTATCAGCCCAGAGGTGGACCTTTGGCCCAGATTTTCAAAATCCTTGCCCTTTCATCTAAAAAGGAAAAAAACTGAGAGCCAAAACAGAATATCTCCTCACTCAGTAGGCTCTAATAGAATAAAATATACCAAGCTTATCTTCCTATACCTGCGTTAGTTTTCAAATTTTTCAATCAGTTGTACCCACTCTGTATCCAAGTATTACTAATGGGTGAATATACCGTTGAGATAGGCAGTTAAGAAGCTGTTATGAATGACGGACTAATCCAGGGATGAATCCTCAAACATGAAGACTCTGCCACTTCCTCTTGATGTTTTGTCCTCTGAAGGAACAGACTACTGACATTACTTTCTTCGTTCAATGAACCATTAGAGCACATTGCACAGGGAGTTCAAGCTCTTAAATTCACATGTTGCAAGTTCGTAGTAGAGACTAGTTATTGATCCTTGAGTTGTATTCAAAGATTTGAAGATTGAGATCATTTTCAGTAGGACTTTATTTATTTTTGAGCATTCCTAATTTGACATCACAGATAGGTTCTTTATAATCGTGAATCATTATGACAATGAATGTCTTGACTCTAGTGAGTGCTGTCAGTGATTCAAAACCAGTGACTTTGTAGATCTCTGGCAGATCACTAAATCCTTCCTACATAAAACAAAACATACATAAGCAGCTAACTCACGCTCAATGCCACCAGCCATTATTGTTTGGGTTGAGGTGTCAGGATCAGGTGAAGTCGAAGGATGAAGCTCACAACTACAGGCCGATCGCTTTAACATCGATGGTTGAAAAACCAGCAGAAATAATGATCTGAGACAAAATTAATAGTCACTGCCAAATGTGAATTGATTAAGGAGCTGACATATTTTAGGATTGGTTAAAGGCAAATCATGGTTAGCTAAGATGAAGGGTCACACAATAAGCTTATCCGCAAAGTTAAAGCCCATGAAATAAAAAGAAGAGTGACCGCATAATTGCAAATTCTTGGGTGACAGGGAGTTACTTTTTATCGAACCAGAGAAAGGAATACAGTGGGATTTCCCAAGGTTATGGACTAAGACCGCTGCATTTTTTGATAATATGTTAACGACATAGACTGGGGTGCACAGAGTGCAATTTCATAACTTGCAGATGATGCAAAGCTTGGAAGTCATATGAACCACATAAGGATGAAGATGGACTACAAGAGACATAGTTTGGTGGAGTGGGCTGATATATGGCGGATGACATATAATGCAGAAACTTGTGAAGTGATGCACTTTGATAGGATGAATAAGGAGACGCAATAAAATCTAAAGGATATAATTGGAAATAGGGTGTAAAAACTGTGAAATTTGGGGATACATATAAATAATTCATCGAAGGTAGCAATACAAGTTGAGAAAGTGGGTAAAAATGCACATGGGATCCTAGGCTGTATTCAAGAGAGACAGAGTACGAAAGGAGGGAATTTATGACTGACCTTTATAAAACATTGTTTTGGCTTCTACTAGAGTATTGTGCTCAATTATAGGCACTGAGCTTTATGAAGGATGTTAAGGATATAGAGAGGGTGCATAGAAGACATGTAAGAATGATTTCAGAGATCATTCCAGGGATCAGGGAACTTTAGTTATGATGATAGATTGCAGAAGATGAGGTCGTTCTTCTTGAAATACTTTGAGAAGTGATTTAGTAGAAATGTTGAAAATCACAGAGCGTCTAGGTAGTGTGGATAATGAGAGGCAAAGAGGTCAAGAATCAGAGGACACTGATTTAAAGAGATTATCAAAGCTGATATGAGAGAACATTTTTTTGCTCAGTAAGTGGTTAGAATTCAAAATGCAGCACCTGAAAATGCGATAGAAGCAGGTTCATTTATGCCTTTCAAAAGGGAATTAGTTAAGTTCCTGAAACTTAAAAAATAGCAAAACTAAAGTGAGAGGATGGCAGAGTGAGACCAACAGACAACCAGAATAGCATTGACAGGCCAAATGGCCTGGTTCTGGGTTATGACCATTAAGATTCTATGTTCGAGTCTTTGGAAAATTGTGTGCTGCTGCACACCTTGCCTCGGTGGATTTAGTAAAATGGCATTCAAACAACAATTCTAGGTCATTTGAAAGCAAAACCAGAAGGGTGTCCAAGCTTGGAGCCTGGAGCACTTAAAACAAAACTTCCATTGCATGCTAGCTGTTGGGGTATGGTAACATATATGGTTATGTTATTGGACTTGTAATTCAGAAACAAATGGTCTGGTGGCATAAGTTTACATCATACCACAGCATCTGAGGAATCAGAATTGTGATAATCTAATAAATCTTCAATGCAAAACTACTACCAGCAATGGTGACCATCAAGTGACCGAATCCTTGTAAAAACTCATTTTGTTCACTGATGATTTTTAAGAAAGGAAATCTGCTGCCTTTCCCCAATCTAACTTACATAATTCAAACTTCCATACCTGGTAACATCCTAGTAAATCTCCTCTGAACACTCACTAGCTTAATAATAACCTTTATGTTTCAATAGTATCACCTGTCATTCTTCTAAACTCCAATGAGTACAGGCCCAACTTAATCAATCTTGCCTCATAAAACAGTTCCTCCATACCCAGAATCAGCCTAGTGAACCTTCTCTGGACTGCCTCTGATGTTAGTATATCTTTTCTAAGACCAGTGGCCTAAAACCTTTCACAGTATTCCAACTGTGGCTGACCAATGCTTTGTTTAGTTTAGTTTAGTTTGTAAGTTTTCAGGAGGTTGAGAGGTGACCTTGTAGAGGTTTATAAAATCATGATGGGGTTAGATAGGGTAAATAGTAGGTGTCTTTTGCGTAGGATGGAGGATTTCAAGACTAGGGGGCATATTTTAAGGTGAGAGGAGAGAGATTTAAACAAGACATGAGGGGCAAATTTTTTTACACAGAGGGTGGTTTGTATGTGGGCACAGTTACAACGATTAAGAGACACTTTGATAAGTACATGAGTAAGAAAGGTTTGGAGAAACATGGGCCAGGAGCAGGCAGGTGAAATTAGTTTAGTTTGGGATTACGTTCTGCATGAACTGACTGGACCGGTGTCTGTTTCTGTGCTGTCTCACTCTATGAGCCCAGACACACACCAAAGTGGTTGATTCTTAACTGCCCTCTGAAATGCGAGCATGGGAAGTTAGGAATAAATTAAAAATCCCAGGCCTGACAGTAAGGCGTGCATTCCTTGAATGAGTTAAGAAAATCTCGCAGCTTCCTTTCATTTAGAAAATCATTAACATACATCCACTTGTTACTTATGCTACTATTGATCCACGTTTCTTGCATTAAACTTTATCATGAAATCACACGTTGGTTCTGACATAGAAAGAGGTCATTTGGCCCATTGAGTCCATGCTGACTCTCTGCTAGAGCAGCTTGGCCTGTCCCACTCCTCTGCCCTTTTCCCACAGCTCTGCAATGCCAACACCTTCATCATGGCTCACTACCTTGACATGGCTTCCCTCGTCCTTTTGGAACGTAGGCTAATTGAGTAAGTTAATGAGATTCTTCAGGTAGAATTCACCTCTTGACACCATGCTGGTAATCCAAGTATCTGGATCATGGTCCACACGTTCTAGTTAGAATTTAACATTTAGTTTTAGGGATTAAAGTTTAACTGTAGAAAATTGGACAAATGCAAATGAAGCACATGGAAGTCTCTTATATTTAAAAAGGCTGGGATGATATTCCTTTGAGAGGTTAACAGCTAGAAAACTAGTGGGCTTGCTACATTGGAGGTGTGGTGTTTACATTGCTCACTGCCATGCCTGCATCTGGGCTGTCTACACCGAAACATTTCAGGGGATAACTGGCCATGTCTTCAAGGCCAACAGAGCCAACTGCAGAGTAGGCTCCCTCCCTTACAATTCAGGATGTCAGGACAGCCTAGATGCAGTCTGAGGGAAAGGGAGAGAAGAATGTACTGAGGACAAAAATTGGCATGGATGATACTTCATTGTAAAGTTCCTTGCAACTTTGTAAATATGTATGTACTTGTGCTCTTAAAATGTCTGTTCGTTGCTGTCAGATCAGGTGACATTGTACCTTTTTGAGGAATGAGTAATCTGTTCAAATATCCCAAGGCTAGGGTAGCTCTTTCATTATTGAGGAATGGCTGATGGTGATCTAACCTGAGGGTCACCATACCTCAGGCAAGGGGTCAGGTTGAGAAGGAGAGTCCTTCAAGGTAACCTTGACCAGTGTGGGAATTGAACGCACCCTGTTAGCATCACATTATATTGTAAAACAGCTATCTAGATAACTGAGCTAACCAATTGCTTCTCTCTTAACTTCAGGATTGCCTGCTTTCTGGAGTCATTTCCTTATTGACCCAGTCCGATGAAGTGGATTCTAAGATCTGAGCTATCCACTTTCCCCACATCTCCAATGGACTGTAACCATGCTAAGCTATCGGACCATCAGGACTGACTGTGGCCAATCCCTGGACTGAGTTAGCAGGATTGCCCTGGCTGAGAACAGCCCAGCCCCTGGATTGATGTTTCCACAGCCCCTTGACTGATATAACAGTAATCCCCAGACTGATTGCACTTGACTTTCAGAACTGGTAAAGGTCCAATCCCAAGACTGCAAAGACACAAATTGCAGGAATCTGGAAGTACTAAGCACCTGACTGACAATGGTCAATCCAATGAGTTAACTGCTCTGATTTTCATATCAGGACTTGGCAGCATCTAGTTTTTCAGGGAACAAGAGGAGAATGTGAGCTGCACAGGAATAAGGTACATTGGGGTAATAATGAGATGCAAGTACATAGAAATAATGTAAATGCCACTCATTAGCGAGATTCTGGTCTCTGTTTAGAATTTAAGGCGAAAATTGGGGTATGTTTTATCATAATCAAGATCTTGATTTTTTTCATTTTCATGCTCACAACTTTCTTGCCAATGCCTGTGCCACTCAAATAAGTGGAGAGTTCCTCCCGTTAACACAAGCCATTCTTGAGCTTGCATGAGCAGTTTTTTTTGTATTTTAGGAGAGAGAGATGCAGATTTCCACCATACTTTGTGTGTTTGTATGTTTATACAACAGTTATAATTGATGTAGCATTTTCCTCATCTTACTTTGTCCATCTGAAAAGACTCCATCCATCCCATTATGGCATCCCTTTATTTGTTAAATGATTACAGGGTTTTTCCCTCCACCGCTACCCAAGGATTGTCATTCTACATTTTGCACATTCTACTGCAAGAAAAATTCTCTGATTACAACATTACTGTTTACTCATTTGAACCAGTGAGTCCCTTTAATCAGTTATGGTATTATAGTTTCCGTCAAGTTTTTGACTCTACATATTATTGGCTTTGTGTTTCAGGTGAGCTCAGCTCTCTACATTTGCAAAAGCTGTTTTTACTTACACCTGATATCTCAGAAAAAAACTCATCTTGCATTAGAGAAATAACTGAGAGACCTTTTTTTTTAGATTATACCAACTACTGGTGCTGCATTATGGCCATACAGGATGTCCTTATCTGTGAAAGCCCACAGTTATCTTTAACTGCAGCCACCTTTAATAAACTAATTATAACAATAGCCCAACACATATTTTGTGTACTTATTATGGATAACCAGCTCTTCCTGGGAATATAAACTTGTACGAAGTTGACAACTTCTGTCCTAAAATTTGCTGTTCCTACATCCCAGCCTTCACAGCACTGCACTGTAACATTAGTGCACTGTACTGTTAAATGAGAACATTTGAAGTGCTGTGAGAGAAGCTAAGTATTATTAAAGTAGGTAGAGTAATCCAGTCTTTCATTATCACAGCCTTCTGGGAAACTCAAAGCAAGACACTAATTTAGTACGCCTGCTATTTCATTAGTCTGCAAGATTTATTTCCCTCTTTCATCTCCAAGAGAGACAACACTTTTCATTAACTCTTCTTTTATTATCTCTAACTCTGAACATGGATGGAATGTTTTTGCCCTGTTTTTTAGGCTGTTCGGTTGTCAGCAAAATATCCAATAAAACCTGGTACACAAATAAGGAATATCCCAAGGAAGAACTGATTAGTTCCTTGAAGATCTCAATCTGGACCCAGATCCTGGAATTTTTAAATGACCTTTGATTTCGGGTGACTTTTTTCTTTAAGGATATTCTGGGTTATTTGATTTTGAATCTTTTTGATTATTTTAGAATGTTATGAATTGTCACTACTGTTGTTATGGAATTTGTGACAGTTGTCAAAATGTGAGCAGAGTTTTTAGAGCAGCTTGTTTTTTGAAGATTGTCCTGAAGCCTCCCCAGTGAACTGTAAGCTCGTCATAAAAATAATTTGCTTTTTCAACTTTGCAATTACAGAGCCTCGAGCAGGCAGGAAACAGATTCAAGCTGGCTGAGTATTTGTCATTATTGTTAGTGTGCCAGGGGTATACACTCAACTGGGTACCCTACTTATCACTTGTCTTTTATACGTTTATAAAATCCTTTGCCATTTCCATTTGTTTTGCCTGCTGGCTCAGTGGTGCTGTCATTTCTCACCCCTTAAGTCAAATAGTTGCAGATTTAAGTTCCACTGTAGGAACTTGAGCACATAATGCAGATCGACACTTCAGTGCATTCCAGGAGAATGCTGTGATGATGGAAATACTGACTTTCAATTTAGGTGTTAAATAAAGGCCCGATCTGCCTTATCAAATAGATATAAAAGATCTCACGGTACTATTTAAGAAAGAAGAGGGATATGTTCCTGGCGTCCCCTAAAGTATTTATCCCTCAACTAACACAATTGGTGTTTTTTGTGTGACGTGGCAGTCTGCAAATTGGCTATTTCCCTTACATATATAACAATGATTATATTTCTAAAGGAATACATTGGCTGTGAAACTTTGAGGTTCTTCTGTGTCCGTGATAAAGGTACATTCTTGCTTTCCTTATTTATGCATTATCTTAAGTTTTCTAACTTTTAATTCTCCTGTGTGTTTTCTGTGCTCACTTGATTTTCTTTTACGCAGTTACATTGTTATGTTCTTCTATTTAAAACCAGCTTTAATTTTACTTTTCTCATCCAAGAGACAGTTGCTTTTGCTTTAACCTTTACTTCGAGAAGGGAGATCTTTCCTTGATTACCCCCCTTCTTCATGATGTCAGATTGCTTTCCAGAGATTCCTCCTTCTGTAAAGTATAGAGTACTAAGATGCAAATCCTTTAAGAAAACAGTCAAATCATGCAACCTGGGAACTGCAGGGTTTTTTTCTGAATAGATGAGCTCAGTTAGACCAATTGTCTTTTCTCATCTGTGTCTGTCTTGTATTAATCATTAATCATGACACATCTCAATGGGTACTGGTATGTGTAATATTGGCCTCCAGCATAAACCTCTTGCAATAGGAAGGACGCAGATAATCTTCTACAAAAATGTTAATAAGAACAATCTGAAGTGAAAGATAATATGAAGCTCCTGCTGCTTTGGGCTGTGATATGATTGATAATTTATTTTCAATAGCTTCCACTTCCACTGCAGTGCCTTGGATTAGTGTTCCTTTGACACACAGCTGAACCTGCTCACCGATGCCAACCTTTGTTGTACCATGGACTACATAACAGGTAGAAGTAGCTTGTTGAGGAATAAATACATCTACTTAACATAACATTTGCCATCAAGTATGCAAGACCATAAAGACCACCAATCACTATGTCAATCTGAGGGCAAAAATCAATGCAGGATCGAGCTGCTCAGTAGTATTCATGGTTTGTTGCTGGAGAGCCAACGTGTCATTGTGTGAGGCCAGAGCAGCTTTGTTTATGATGGCTTACTGTGAAAATATGGTTTGGTGGTCTAAATCGCAGAAAATAACAAGTGGAAAATGGCTGCTTGTATTAGGAGTCACAGGATATCCATACCCGTTGAATGACCGCCTTCACAAGAGGTAGGCCTTCAGAAATAGGAAGGAAGCCAGGAGTAGAAAATTTAAGGAGCGGAGTGACAGCCAAGTGATATTTGGCCTCAGAATTGAGTTGGATGGCAGGAACAAATTATGGAAGCAGATTTTACACGTTGATATTCCATGTCATCATTGTCAGCTGCCTCTTGGATTTGAGGTGTCGCTCCTAGCACATGCAGGAAGTCCATACCCCAATCTGAGCTTTGCCATCTATAAATTTTAAATGGTAGGAAATTGGCTTCTGGAAGCACATCACTTTTCAATATACATTCCCTATATGCAGTGGGAACCCTGAAGCCGAAATTCTGACCTGTAACGTTCAGATTGCAAGGTGATTTGTCCTGATAAATAACTGTACTTTCATTAACATTCCAGTGTGCATATATGTTATAATTTGATAAGCTTCATACTAATGATCTTCTATGAAAAGAAATTGTCTTATAGTATCACTGTCAAACACCTGTGTACCATGAATTCCCATGATCAGGTTTGTTGTTGCATTTTGGCATCACAGTGATGCAGAGACTTTTCAGATCCTGTCAAAATTATTTTAAATGATGTCAAGCTGCAATCTTGTGAAATCCACGTTGAACAGCAACTGTCAAGAAATTTTAATGTTCCTGTGTGAGCCTTATTCGTTCAAAGATTTTAGAATCCACTTCCTGACACTAAAGCAAACTGTAACACACTCTGTTTATACGTTACATAGCATCTAGATTCACTAGGCATCTGTGTTAAATGGATCTTTCTTCTGTAGAAAGTTGACAGTGATAAATGACTGTAAGACTGATACTGCAGTGCAGTGTTGAGGGAGTGCTGCACTATCGAAAGTGCCATTTTCAACTGCAATGTGAAATGGAAACCTTTATTCTCTCAGGTATATGCAAAAGATGGCATAATTTTGAAGAAGAATGGGGTATCTTTCTCTGTCGTTCTGCCCAGTGTCTACCCCTTGACCAACATCACTAAGAAAATGTTATCTAATCATTAGCATATTTTAAACATGGTATCTTGCTGTGTGAAAACTGTCATGTTTTGTTATATTACAACATTGACTATGCTTGGAAAAATTAAGTACTTAATTGACCAGAGAGCTCTCTGGGAGTCTTGTGATTGTACAAGGTTCTATATAAATGCAGTTAATTTCCATCATTTATTTTCTCCAATCCCAAAGAGTAGTGGGAAACTAGTAGACTGGGAAATCGCTAAAGGCCAACAGAAAGCCACAAAAAAGTTATAAAGAAAAGTAAGATAGATTATGAGAGTAAACTAGCTCGGAATATAAAAACAGGCAGCAAAAGTTTCTATACATATGTAAGTCGTAAAAGAGTGGCGAAGGTCCTTTAGAGGATGAGAAGGCCAATTTAATAACTGGGAATGAGGAAATAGCCAAGACATTAAACAGTTATTTTGTGTCGGACTTCACAGTGGAAAACACAAATAACATGCCATAAACTAATGGCAAGAAGGTTATTAGCAGGTGAGGACCTAAAAACTAGCATTATCACTAAGGAGGCAGTGCTGGGCAAGCTAATGGGGGTAAAGGTAGACAAGTCTCCTGGCCCTGATGAAATGCATCCCAGGGTACTAAAAGAGGTGATGGGGGAAATAGCAAATGCACTAGTAATTATTTACCAAAATTCATTGGACTCTGGGGTGGTTCCTGCAGATTGGAAAACAGCCAATGTAATGCCACTGTTTAAAAAAGGAAGTAGATAAAAAGCAGGTAACTATAGGCCAGTTAGCTTAACTTTGGTAGTGGGAAAAATGCTTGAATCTATCATTAAGGAAGAAATAGCAAGACATCTGGAGATAAATTGTCCCATTGGAAACACCCAGCATGGGTTCATGAAGGGTAGGTCATGTTTAACTAACTTGGTGGAATTCTTTGAGGACATTACTTGCATTGTGGACAGTGGGGAACCTGTGGATGTAGTATATCTGGACTTCCAGAAGGCATTTGACAAGGTGCCACACCAAAGGCTGCTACATAAGATAAAGTTGCACGGTATTACAGGTAATGTATTGGCATGGATGGAGGATTGGTTGACCAGTAGAAAGCAAAGAGTAGGGGTAAATGGGTGTTTTTCTGGTTGGCGGTCAGAGGCTAGTGGTGTGCCTCAGGGCTCAGTGTTGGGACTGCAATTGTTTACAATTTACATCGATGATTTGGAGTTGGGGACTAAGTGTGGTGTGTCAAAATTTGCAGATGACACTAAGGTGAGTGGTAGAGCAAAGTGTGCAGAAGACACTGAAAGTCTGCAGAGGGATACAGATAGTCTAAGTAAGTGGGCAAAGGTCTGGCAGATGGAGTACAATGTTAAGCGTAAGGTCATTCATTTGGTAGGAATAACAGCAAAATGGACTACGTTTTAAATGGTAAAAAATTGCAGCACGCTGCTGTGCAGAGGGACTTGGGTGTCCTTGTGCATGAATCGCTAAAAGTAGGATTGCAGGTGCAGCAGGTAATTAAAAAGGCAAATGGAATTTTGTCTGCCATTGCTAGAGGGATGGAGTTTAAAAACAGGGAGGCGATGCTGCAGCTGTATAGGGTCCTGGTGAGTCCACACCTGGAGTACTGTGTGCAGTTTTGGTCTCCTTACTTGAGAAGAGATATACTAGCACTGGAGGGGATGCAGAGGAGATTCACTCAGTTGATCCCAGAGTTGAGAGGGTTGGATTATGAGGAGAGACTGAGTCGACTGGGATTACACTCATTGGAATTCAGAAGAATGAGGGGAGATCTTATAGAAACATATAAGATTATGAAGGGAATAGATAAGGTGGAGGCAGGGAGGTTGTTTCCGCTAGCAGGTGAAACTAGGAATAGAGGGCATAGCCTCAAAATAAAGGGAAGCAGATGTAGGACTGAGGTCAGGAGGAACTTCTTCACCCAAAGGGTTGTGAATCTGTGGAATTCCCTGCTCAGTGAAGCGGTTGAAGCTACCTCGCTGAATGTTTTTAAGGCAAGGCAGAATGAAAACAGACCATTGGATGCAGTAAATGTTGGTGCTGCATATGAGTCTCCTCCTAACATGTTTCGTTTCATCCCATCAATGTAGCCTTCTATAGAATCCTGACTGAGAAGCATTAAAAATTAGCAAAGGAGTCGAATTTTCAGCACTTCCAGTTTAAATGGACATTAAGCTTCACCTTCGGTATTGATTTTATACAATCTAATTTTCCTGCATTCCCTTCAAAATGTATCATTATTTTGCAGAAGAATGGGGTACTTTTCCCTGTCATTCTGCCCAACATCTACCCCTTGACCAACATCACTAAGAAAATGTTATCTAATCATTTCCCCTCAAAAAGTATCATAAAATTCTCTAAGCAATTATCCAGTATATTTTGAATTCTGTCATTGGTGAAACATCTACCATGCCTGTGGCAAAATCTTTGACATCCTGATGACTCCTTCTGTAAGGAGGTTTGTTTCAGGCTCTCTTTATCCTGGTATTGCCGCCTCATGAGTCTGATTTGCCTAACAATACACCGTCTATTTTATAAATCACTTTGAGCACCACTTAATAAGTTTCTCAGTTCAAAACAAAATGGTCCTAGTTGCTGTTTGCTTCGCCCATAGTCCTCATCATCAAGTAAATCTGCATTGCACATCCCCTGTCCAAAACAGCACACACTGTTCCAGATGTAGCCTAATTGTAATTTTGTATAAAGTCACCATGACCTCATTTTGCTTTAGTGTTCAGTCCTTCGCAATGAAAATCTCAAAACTCCATTTCGCATCTGAATGGCTTTTCCAAAATCCGATCCACCCATCTCTAAAGATATGTGTGTCTGCCTAATTGGATTTTCTTCCTGTTCACGAGAAGCAAAAAACAAACTTTAAACGTTGGAAAGTGAAATAAATGCATGACATTTTGGACACATACTGTGGGCCAATCGGCAACCTTAGTTAGGAAGGCCATTTGGCCTCTGATAGCTGATTGATGGTGTGTTCTGGGAGTTTCTGTTACTTAATTTTAGATTTCTTGTTAAGTCCACTGCGATGAAAACGTTATCATTTAGCAGCATTCCATTGTTTTACTGTGCTTAGAATGTGTTTTTCAGAATTTATGGGTATAATGTATTGGGTTTTAGAAAAGATATTAAATCAGATACCACACAATTCTTATTGTATAAGTAAAGGAGAGTAATATATTGGTATGGATTGAAGACTGGCTAATGGATAAAGACATAGAGTAGGAAGATGTATAATATTTTCAACTTCGAATGTTGCAACTACTGGTGTACCATAAAAATCAGTGCTGGGGCCTCAGATATTTACAATCCAAATGAATGATTTGGGTGAGGGACTGAGTATAAGGTATCCAACTTTGCTGGCACGCAGGTCTCGTTAGAAATAGCTTATTCAAGAGGGTGGGCCACAATGTAGCAGATGGAATCTGATGTACAAAACTATGATGTTTCCATATTGTTTAGAAATCAGAATTTTTTTTTAAAAGACAAGAGATTGGGAATTGTGAGCATCCAGAGGAACCTTGATGTCCTTGCACACAAATCACGTGAAATGAATATGTTGGTACAGCAAGTAGGAAAATGAGTAGTATTTCAAACAGTTTGGAGAATAAGAATAAAGTCTTCTTGCTGAAATTTTGCAGGGATCTCGTGAGATCATGCCTCGGGCACCATGTACAATTTTATTCTTTTTGCCTAAGCTAGGATATACCTACCTTAGAAGAAGTATAACATGGGAACACACTCCTAATTCCAGGATGAGCGGCTTGTCCTATGAGGAAAGATGCAGTAGACCAGGTTAATTTTCCCTTCAGAATTTAAGTATGTGAAGTGATATCATTGAAACATAAAAAATCTGAAAGGGTTTTGGCAGATTAGGTATTGGTAGCTCATTTCTTTTGGCTTCAGAATCTAGTATTAGGGGCTGTCCCAGTCATAAGGGTAGGCCACTTCAGACATGCTGTGGAGAACTGTTTTCACTCAAAGCTCTATTCTAAAGAGCTGTGAGAGTCAGTTGATGAGGATATTCAACACACTGATTGATAGGTTTTAGGTATTTGTAGAATGAAGGGTTAAATGGGAAAGAGCAAGATTTCCTCCCACAATCCAAAGATGTGCAAGCTACGTGGATTGGCAATACTAAATTGCCCATTGTGTTCAGAGATGTGTAGATTAGGTGTGGTAGCCATGGGAAATGCAAGGTTACAGGGAAAAGGTAGAGGGATGGGTCTGGGTGGGATGCTGTTTGGAGTGTGGCTGTGGACTTGTTGGTCTCTTATACTATTAGTTATTGCTGGCACTTTTCTGTAATATACAGAATCAGCCATTGATCTGCCCATTCTCTCAGCCTCCTAACATATTCTTGGCCCCATTTGCGTCTTTCAGGTAGTTTATTACCCTTCCCAGGCTACAAAACCAGTTGATTTTGAATTTATCCTCTATAAATCATTTATGTATACACTGAATTATAGAATCCTTACATTCAGCCCATCGAGAGTGTACCGACCCTCTGAAGAGCATCCCACCCAGACCCTGACCAAGTCTCCCACCCCATCCCTGTAAACCCACATTTACCATGGCTAACCCACCCAGCCTACACAATACCTGGACACCAAGGGCAGTTTAGCATGGGCAATCCACATAACCTGTACATCTTTAGACCTTGGGAGGAAACCAGATGACCTGGGGGAAACCCACACAGATATGGGGAGAACCTGCAAACTGGACACAGACAGCCACCCGAGGGTGGAATCAAACCTGTGTCCCTGGCACTGTGAGGTATCAGTGCTAACCACTAAACTACTGTACTGCCTCTTACCATCATTTACATATATTATATTTGGAGAACACTAATGGCCAGACCTTGGGACACTGCCTGTCTGAGAAGCTTTCATTTACAGTAAACTTGTGTTGTCCTCTCTCCGCCAAATTACACATCATTTGCCCTAGTTTATCGCTAAATTTTTATATCGCCATATCAAATTCTCTGTAGAATCCATCTTAAGTAGATGTATAATAGTACTTACGTTTATAATTTTGGTCACACCACATATGCAAGTTGATTACCTTTGATCAGTCTCTGCCATTCTAAGTATTCATTTGTTTATTTTTCATGGATTGTGAACTTGTGGCAATTTTCCTGTCTTTGACTTAAGACAAAACAATTAAGAATTGCCTGGTTTATCCCACACCTCTTGTTGAAGGTGGAAACAAAACCCTCTGGGCACAACTTTTTTCTCTTCCTAATACTTCTCTTCCTGGAAATGATACATCACTACTTGAAAAAGAGGAGGAGCATTCTCCGGGCTAATGTCTGTCATTTAACTTTGCCAAATAGATAGCCTAGTCGTTGAGCTCAGCATCATTTGTGGCAAAGTCCTCTGCACAAATTGGCATTAAATAGACAATGATATTGACAAATAGTGTTGTAGAAAACAGCATCTAACAGAGTTCAGGGAATTTTTTACATATTTCACTGAAAGGAAAGAATGAATTAAACAATAGTGAGATTCCGTGGATGACACAAGGAACAATTGATAATTAAGTAAAATGCATGAAACTGCACTGATAACAGAAGAGTGTGTGAAAAGGGAGAATATGGAAAGATTAGGCACCAGGTTTTCACAAAGTCAGAAACACTCCACTGAACTTTGAAAATTACGGACCTTATTAGGGGGAAAGTTATTGAAGCAACTGAAGATGGTGGTGACTATTGAAAGGCTGGATCTTTTTCTCTCCAAACAATGCTGAGGAGTGACCAGTAAAAATATTTAAAATCATGAAAGATTTTGATAGATTGGAGACGGAGAGAATGTTCCTCTTTGGGAAGAGCATTGCTAGAGACCAACAATATAAAATAAGCACCAAGAAATTCAATTGGGAATCTTTGTCTAAATATAATGAGGATAGGGAATTTATTGCCACAGAGAAGGATTGAAGTGAATAGTTTGGATGTACTTAAGGGAACCTAGGCAAACATAATTGATAGAAGGGAATAGAGTTTAGCTGATAGATTTAGGCAATGAATAATGTGAGAAGACCTGAAGGAAAAGCAATGCCATCATGGACTGGCTTGATTGAATGACCTGTTTCTGTGTATATATGCAGTGTAAAAGTAATTCCCATTGATAAAAAATATACTTCGAAAACAGTTTAATGGCTTTGAAATACCACAGGAGAAGGTCAATTCATAGAATCCCTTCAATGTGGAAACAGGCCATTCGGACCAACAAGTCCACAGCCACACTCCAAACAGCATCCCACCCAGACCCATCCCTCTACCTTTTCCCTGTAACCTTGCATTTCCCATGGCTACCACACCTAATCTACACATCTCTGAACACAATGGGCAATTTAGTATTGCCAATCCACGTAGCTTGCACATCTTTGGATTGTGGGAGGAAACCGCAGCGTTTGGAGGAAACCCACACAGACACGGGGAGAACGTGCAAACTCCACATAGACAGTTGCCCGAGGGTAGAATTGAATCCCGGTCACTGGCGCTGTGAGGCAGCAGTGCTAACCACTGAGACACTGTGCCGCCCTTTAATTTAAGGTCTTTCTTTGATGCTCTGATAGTCCTGATTCAGAAGACCAAACCATTTGAAATGAACAAATGAAAAAGTACAGCACAGGAACAGGCCCTTCGGCCCTCCAAGCCAGTGCTGACCATCATGCCCTAATTAATCTAAAAACAAACCTGCCATTTTTTTGATCTGTATCCCTCTATTCCCTCCCTAATCATGTACCATCTAGGTGCCTCTTAAATGCCTTCAATGCCCGCTTCCACCACCTCTTCTGGTAGTGCATTCTCCGCTGCTACCACTCTCTGCGTGAAAAACTTCCCTCGCACATTTCCCTCCAACTTTCCCCCTCTGACCTTAATCCTGTGCCACCTTGTAATTGGAGCTTCAACTCTGGGAAAAAGCCTCTGACTATCCACCCTGTCTATGCCTCTCATAATTTTGTAGACTTCTATCAGGTCTCCTCTCAGCTGTCTTTCCAGTGAAAACAATCCTGGTCTTTTTAACCTTTCCTCATAGTCAGTGCCCTTGAGACCAGGCAACATCCTGGTGAACTTTCTCTGCACTCTCTCCAAAGCTTGCCAGCAAGCATGCCATATGCCTTCTTAATCACCTTGTCTGCCTTTGTTGCCACTTTCAGGGAACTGTGGACCTGTATACCCAGATCCATCTGAATGGTAGTGCTCCTGTGGAAATGGGAGTGAATTCAAACTTAACAAAATTGCAAACTCCATTTGGTGTTTGTATGGATAAGTACATAGACAATCTTGCATGAATGGACAAGTTATACCACAGAATTTTTTTTCTTTGATTCAGTCTAAATATTGGATTGTCTTGGTGAACAGCTTGATGTACCATGTAATAAATTTGAAGGCCTGAGGTTAAGAGAATTATTTAGTCCAGTGCTCGGTGAATTATTTAAAGATGTATCCAACAGACTAGCTCAGAGGCAAAGCTTCTAACTCTAAATGTACAGTTCTACATTTGTGCTGAATAACTGCAGTGCCAGTAAGAGCGATAATTTTGCTTCAGTGGTCTTTAGTTAAAAGACAGAAAATTGTTCAAACATTGCCTCTCCTGAACACATTACTCTAAACCCTACTAGAAGCATAATGTGTATGAGGACAGGTATATGTTCAATTTCAATGTCCTCTGCAGTTAAGTGGCTTGCCAACTATGTTGACACTTACGCATGAATAATGTCATTTGGTGAGGTATCTGGATGCAATTAATGCCTTGTGAAATTCACCCTGTTGAAGGAGGCATTGCCATCAATGCACAGTCAGATGGAAGAATTACTTTTCTCAAATCTTGACATTCAGACGCACTTGTCCATTCATAGAGCTGCAGGAAGGGCACCTGAAGGTAGTTAGATTTTTATTTCAGATAGGAATAGACATTAAAAAAAATGGTGAGCAGGAAAGTGACAATCAGAACAATTATATTCTCATGGCCTGACAATGCATCACAACAATCAAACAGGATACCACTGCTTCTTCAGAGATGTGAACTGTGCAAAAAGCTTGAATTCTTTGTTTGAATTCAAACTTTTTGGATCCAATCATAGTCTGAACAACTAAATAGTACCAATTACTTTGGTTTATGTTATGGACCAGACCAAACCCCCTCAAAATAAGTTAAGAAGACAGTCTAGACCTAACTCTTTATTAATTTAAAGGTAAGTGTAAGATGTCGTGTTCCAGATGCAATTTGATTGGTTAAACTACCAGGCTTGAAACAAAACACTCTTTATTCATACACTGTCATTAAAATCCAGACAAAATTAAACCAAAAGAACAGAAATGGCTTAACTGTGACTATCGAAATGCTTAACAAAATAATATATATTAACTACTATTAATTAATTGTTCCAATAAAATAACATCCCATTAACATGTCCTTGGCAAAGGCAAATTCGGTAAAACAGATTGTCTCACATGGAATTCTAGCAGCAGGAAGAGAACCCCAACATTTAGCTATAACAGAGAGAGGAATAAGAGCTTCCACATCCTCAAGACCCCAACAACTGCTACTGTAGGCTAAAACTAAAAGAAATCCTGATTCTATGGGAGCTTGACTCCATCCATTGAGGCTGCTTCTATTGTTCCAACTCCAGAAAAACCCAAGGCCTCATAAGCTGTTTACTTTATTGGCTTTGGAGCAGACTGCTCATCATCTCTATCTAAACCTTCCTTCAGAAAAAAAAGAACAGAATACACTCCTTAAAGCTAAAGTGTCATCAAAATTAAATGAATTGAATATAATGTTACTTTTTCCTTTTCTTCAGCTGGACATGTATTGACTTTTGTTGATGTAACTAAGTTGGCGTGACCTCAGATGATTATTCACATTCCGTGATGCAATTAAAAGATTTGTAAAGTATTTTCCTTCCCAGTGGCCAATTTTAGGTGTGATTGAAATTAATGGTCTCTACATTTTTAGGAGGCAGATTACATTCTGAATCTCAGTCCAACTCAGACTTTATCTCGAAGAAAATATGGCATAAGAGCTTTAGTTCTAGTACTATATAAATTTAAAATAGCATAATAAAGTGTTCATTTTGTCCTATACTCATCAAGTCTCAGTGTGAGACTTGTGACTGCCCATTTTCTGATAGTGCCTTGAAGTCTAGGTTGTAGTTTGAGACTGCCAGCCATAGGCAGCAGTCAATTGGATATCTGCAAGGTGGTGCAATTCTTGGACTTGAGTATCTTCATTTGGGAGCATTCTGAGTCACAGAGGGTATGTGGAGTCACTTTAAAACCACAAGATGATAGGAATGAGTATTTGTCTATGTATGTCTCTCCCCCATCGCCCCCATCCCCCCTTCCCCAATCACTGTCCCTTGATCTGATTTCCAGTTCAGTATCATTTTGCTTAGTAATAATCTCCACGTCAACTCCACTGCTTTGTAAATCAAACACGTGATGGAATTTGGTAGTCAACCCACCAACATCTACTTGAAGGAATGGATTTGACACATACATAATGATTAGTAATGCAACATCACATCTAGCACTTGAAATCGCCTGTTAAATTCCTCCGTGAACATCCTCAGATGTGCACAGGTGTCGTCTCAGTGGAATCGTTTTCCTTTGACTTTGATTTTTCTTTCCCAATATTTTCTTCAAACTCAGGCAGTGTTGCAGCATTTTATTTTTGAATTGGGAGCACCCCAGATTCAATTTCAATTTGAGTGCATTCACAGGCCTGATAATATGTGCTATGTCTTGGTCCTTACCTGGCAGTACAGCCAATTTAGTGTCCACTTTATTTCTGTGAGAAACCTGAATTAAAGTAACCTTGCATAGTCTGACAGCTTGCCACAATTTCATTGCCTGATTTAGGAAAAGTGACACCTTCAGGCATCAGATCTTAACCACCCTCGACTTAACCACCTCACATCAGCAATGCAGGCTTAGTTCACTGTAGGCAGCATCCGGTTCATTGAGTAAGGATTTAGACAAGGGGCCTTGCTTGAATCAAGTTTATAATCTTAAGAACAATTTTCATCACTTGAGAAATATCCATAATTCTACTCACTAATGCTTGCTGGTGGATGATTCAGTGGTAATCAATGAAAGGGAAAATTAGGGTCATTTCTGCAAAATGCAACAATGCCCATATCTGGCTGTTGCATCATCAGTCCTGATGGCAATCAGTTTTTCTTGACTGAAATATTTTTCTCATGCATGTACTTTAGGAATTTATTGTAGATACCCTCATCCTTTGTTCTTTTTTAAAGGACAAATGGGTGAGAAGATCTTCTTTAGTTGTTCTTAAAAGCCACATGCACAAAAACAGTCAGCAGGTCAGAGTCAGTCATATTGATAGATTTATTGAACTGCAGTGATAGATATTCACAGCCCTTCAGGTCCCACTGTAGCTGCTGAAAGAAACTTTCAGAAAAATATTTCACCGCTCTTGCTTCTGTAAAGTATCAAGTGACATATTTTGAATTGCCAATATTATTACTTTTTTGTTCATAAAGTCTTTGAGTGAAGAGTCAGTGGCCACGGTCATTGTTTCTTTAATTAGTCTTATATCTGTGAATGATTTCTTGTGGTTACCTCGGAGGGCAAATGTGAAATGATGCTTTAGTGCAGGGTTTACCTTTTGCTGCTACAAACAAAATGAATGTTGAGTTTTGAAAATGGCCTTCAGCTCGTTGGTGTTCTTTGTCTGAAGCATGCTTTTCAAGGGAAAGCTATCTCTTACCGTGCATCATTGTGTTGTGTCATGCCAACTTCCCCTTTTTACGTAGCAATACACTTTGGTGACATATAAAGAAAACACCCATCTTTTACAGTTATGAACAGAATTTATTTTCTCCATTCTGTGTAGAAGTTGTATGTTTTTGGTTCATTTTGAGATGGTCCAGGTTCATCACTCAAGAGCCAATAATAATCTCATTATCTCCATTTCCATTGCAGGGCACTTATTCTGATATTGGTTTGCTCTCTTAGAAAAGTACCCCACTGACTACTCTATTCCTGATTCACCTGGTAAAAAGAGTGCACCTACTTCCAAGTCACAAGTATCCATTGCCATTTCAAAAGATTTTGTCAAGTCTGGTTTGGAAAACCATTGTATATTTATTAGGAGCAGGAAAGTTGATGTTTCGGGTTAGGACCTGAAACATCAACTTTTCTGCTACTCTGATGCTACCTGGCCTGCTGTGTTCCTCCATCTCCACACTGTGTTGTCTCTGACTCCAGCACGTGCAGTTCTTGCTATCTCTGAGTAAATTTATTAGGATTGCCTTCGGCTTCTCAAATGTTGCCTGGCACTCTGGTGACCATACTACCATTTGCCTGTTTTCATAACAAATCTGTTAAAGACTTATGTTGCAGTTAGGTATAAATTTCTAAGAAAACCCATACGTTTCCCATTTAGTTTCAGGAATGAGAAATTCTATGCTGATCTCGCTGATCTTAGCAACACTTGCCCTTGCCCTTAGGTATGTCCCAGGTAAGTTAGGCCCACTTGTGAGCTTTCCTTCGTGGTGAGAATTATTATGAAATCAGCTAACTATAATTACTTAAATGGGTCTTATAGTTGCTTTACATGTTATTTCCAGATGTTACTATACATTACAACATCATCTAAATAAACTACAGGGCAAGATACTTTTGAAATTTAGTCAGTAAGTTTTAAACCCTAATGACATCGCTCAACATTGATATAACCCATTTTCTGTAAAAGAGTCTGATATTTCCTTAGCTTTTGATGTTAATGGTTCTTGCCAGTACCCCTTCAATAGATCAATTTTGGAAAGAAATGAAGCAGTGCCAACCTTAATAGTATAGTCTTCTAACTAAGGAATTAGATATGAATTTATTGCATGTACTTTAATGTAGTACATGCAATAATTTACTTTGCCTTATTACAGGCACTTTATTTTTCTGTTTTCGATGCAGAATCTAGTTGATCTATCTGGTTTAGGAAATAACATCAGTGGTGAACTCTCACTGCTTTGACTGGGTTCCATCAGTTGATTTTCTAGCATGTGCTGAATTTCCTTTTCCGCCTGCGCTTCTTTTTCCGCACTTAATTGACAAGGATGTTGTTTTATCAGTACTGATTCCCCTACATCTACATCACGTCGAGCCAGCATAATAATGGTGTATCTCTACAAAGTTCCTTGAATTGTTAAATAACCTAAATGGATCACCCGATTGTCCTTCCTTTAAGTACAGAAATTTGGTGTTTAACTGTCCCAGTGTTTCAGTATTGGCTAGTCGAATTGTAGGAAGTTCACTTTGTGAATCATCGACTTCGCCATCTACCTCACGCCTATTGCTCCTGTCAACTTCAAGTGCGATAGCACCAGACATACCTGCTCTTTTTATCTTGCTCCCTATGATGGTACTACTTTAACATGAATCTATATATTCACGTGACACAACTGATTCTTCTTCCTGCAATTAGGATAAATAATTTTATTAACCCTCTTAACCATCTTTGGTGGACCACTGAATCTTGCTTTCAGAGGTTCACCTTGCAAAGCTAATAACATGAACATGTGTCCTGTTTGAAATGTTCTACTTGTAGCATATTTGTCTGCCTATTCTTTCATTCTGCCTGTGAAATTTTTAAATGCTTCTGTGCTACCATGCATGCTTTTCTGATTATCTCTAGAAACATGGGCATATAATCCAACATCAAAGATTTATCTTTTTGCCTTAAAAATTTCTCCTTAAACAATTTCAATGAGCTTCTTATCGCTTGACCATAAATCATTTGGACTAAATCTGGTGGTTTATTTGTGGAAACTCTGATAGCAAATAGTAATAATTATACTCCTTTGTCTCAATTCATGACAATATGCCTTAATGATATGGTAGTTTTGAGATTCTCATGGTATCTCATCAAACCACCTGTGTAATGGTCCTTAAAGGAAGAGCCTCATGGAAATCTGATCATCATATTCATTATCGTGGAGTATACTGGTATCTTGAATTCACTTTCAGTAATGGTCCTACAAAATTTACTAACAGTCAACTGAATAGTTCTTAAGAAGTTGGCCTGGGTATAAAAAGGTGCCAGTGAGATTACATGTATTCCCATCACTTGCCAATTTAGGCATGTTTTACAAAACTGCACTACACCCGTATGAAGCCTTAGGCGTGTAAAATGCCTACTTAATTGACAGTTGGGTTTTCTGTATTCCTACATGCCCGGCCACAGGGATTTCATGTGTACTGTCAATGTCTCTTTATGATATCTATGTGGCACCACTATTTAGTGAACACATTCCTCATTCGCCGGTCTAGTAGAATCTTTCCAATTCCTCATCCAGCTCCATCTTTAATACAATAACAGTTCAGAACTCCTTCAGCCTCAGCTGTACTTTCATATGTTTATTTTAACTTTCTTAACCCTGGATCTGTGTTCTGTGTGTCAATTAGTGAAGAACATCAGTTTCATATTTTTAGTTGAAACTACAGTTTGATCCATGGTGTTTTAATTTTAAGTTCATTTTTTGGACATACTCTTATGAACACCATGGTAGTTTTCTGGAAGATAACACATGATGCTACCTAACTTTTTAAGCACCTCTGTGTTTTCCAATCTGGTTATTGGAATGTCAGCTTTTGAATTTTCAATTTTGGATACATTTAATAATTGTTCTGATATTTCTGTTTTATTCCCTACTTCTTACACACTAGGTGCACTTTTCTCCTGACTATCAACCCTGTCATAATATCTTTTCAACATGTTAACAGAACACACTCGTTAATTCTTTCACCTCTCTGGAGAATTCACTGCATGAATCACATCATTGAATTTCTTATTGATTTGACAAAGCCCAGTAAACCTTGTTTTTAATGGCTCTCTAGAGACGGGTATGAACAGTAACAGCATATCTCCAGGAATAAAATTTCAACTTTTGGCCTGATTATCTGCTCTAGTTTATTTTTTTTTACCCAGACTAACACTTAAGTCCCCTGTAGGGACTTATTATTCGGCACTCCATTTGAAACATTTGTATGATCTTTTGATCTCTCTGCCCATAAATTCTGCGTTCTGTGTGGTTCTCTCTCACTTCACATGACGAATGGGCTACTCTCCGAAAGCTTGTGATTTTAAATAAAACTTTTGGACTACAACTTTGTCCACCCCAGTCCAATACCGGCACCTCCACATCATTGTTTGATGAGCATCCTTGAAATACTTTTTACCTAAACTCACATGCTCCAGTCAGGTTCTTTCAGAATCTTGAAACATAGACGAGAACTGTCATTTCTGAGCGTTGGTTTATTAATTTATCTTAAACAATTTAAATGGTCCTCTTAACTCAGGAGCAGATATTAGTTCAAAAGATTAAAACTATAGACTCATTAGGGGTATCCCTAATGGCAAAGAGTAACAAAGGAATTCCTTTGTCCCAAGCATTAGGACATTCCTGGAAATAAACTTTAGTCATGGTCTTCAATGTTGCCATCATTCCAATGGCCATGCGATCGTGCACGGTAAGCAGAAGATGTAGATTGTTTTATCACCAAACTAGTCATAATTTCTTTGAATACTTACATAAAATTTGTTCTTTGATCTGATCTTTTTTGTGTAATCCATAGCTTGTAAAAAGATGAAGTAACTTTGTCAATACCACATTTGCTGCAATTTTTCCTGAAAAGGCACTGCTTCTTGTGGAAACATCCATAATTGTTAAAAGATTGTAATTTACATTCCTGGTTTCAGGTGAGACTTCTACACAAGCTCTTAAGACCCTGCTAAACAATTCTTCAAAAGCTAGTATTGGCATTAAATAAAGTTACATCGATGGTTGAGATTTCCATACTACATGACCTCTGTCATATCTGGCAAAATTAGACAACATCTTTATGTAATCTAATATAAATATTTTTGCCTGTGTTTTTGTAATACTTAAGTGACTTACCATGTGTGTTTCATGAATCGTTTGTAAAATCTCATTCTGGTACTCAGATAAACTTCTTATGCAGAGGTAACCACATTCTTAAGAACCCTAAAACTTCCTCATTTTCTCATGATCAGCTGTCTCACACGTGCAGTTTCAGCCAACACTTCTGCAAATTGCCCCAAACTGAAGCTATAAAGGTTCTTTCCAAACCATGGGTAACTCTCCAAAGCACAGCAAAACAATCCCAGAATCTTTGATCTGAAAGCCTAATGCATTATGCTGCTGATTTTGTTCAATTATAAACTTTCCCAATATAAATTAAACTTGATTACTCTCCAGCAAGTCTCTCTCACTCTCTCTCTCTCTAATAGTGTGTTTTTAGAGAAATCACCATGTCTAAATGAATACTTACAAGTTAATCATTAAATACCTTCAGACACACAGAAGATCTATATGCCACCAGTTTAAAATTTAAGAATCCAAAACAATTGATAATGGAATATACATAAATCACACATCTTACATCACACTGGTCCCTCCTATATTTCCACCAGTCCCAGATCCTTTGATTATATTTCAATTATTTGTGCATTCTTAGGTCTGGCAAGCAATTCTACCTCTAATTAATTGCCCAATTTCACCAATCTGGCTTCTATTGTGTCCTGTATATCCATGAGGAATACGTGTTCCAACTCTAGAATGGTTTTGGTTGCTTCTAATGTCACCTTACTTGAAAACGAAAATCTGGTATCTTGTCTTTTATCCTATACCCGTTATAAAAATTCCACTTCCTTATCCTTATTCAAAAGATGCCAGCGATGAGCCCCCAAGCTTTAGTCATGACTTAACTGGAATGTATGTGCTGATAATAATGCTTTGCTGATCGACACTTTGCCACAATATATATGAATGTATAAAATGCCATGAGACCACCAAAATGACCAATTTGCCTGGCTGACTATTTCAGACGAATACAATTCACGCCAGGTTTCATCAGTAACATAAAAGAAACTATTTATTGTGCCACACTTCACTGTAATAAAAGACAGAAAAACTAAAGGATTTCTAATCAACTACTATGTGACTTAAAATATACCCCCTTCAAAACCCTAAAATACACACACACCCCTTTGTTATCTCGGATTCTCCAGCATCTGCAGTACCTTTTATCTCTGAGTTTTTTTTCACAATCCTTTTGATTTCAGCAGCGATGACATGCTGTTTCTGCAGCGTAACTGTCATTCTTCTGTTTAGTGGCTGATCAAGTGGACCTACATCTGTCTTGTTTTAGAATTCTTTCTTTCAAATTTTCTTGGTTTTTCTTTTTCCCACATGGAGAGAGAGAGAGAGAGATGGCGGTTTTTGTGTCTACAGGCTCTGGATATTTCTCTTTTCTGCAGCTGTCCTGGCATTTGCAGCTTTTCAATGCTTTGCTGCTCAACCAATTAGAGGGCTATTGTCAGGTAGAATTTCTTTAATTTATTAGAGTCTTGCTGACGATCTGTTTCAAATTCCCCTTCTCACTTCAGAGAGAAGTGTACTGCACTGCTCAAAAATATGTAACACTTGGTTTTTAAGTTGCAAAATCTCCTGACTTTTCAGTTATAGCAGTGCAATTTCCAATTTAGTTTATAGCCTCAGAAAAATGAGGTACGTGGTCTCTTACAATACTTTCTTTTGATTTTATCTAATAAGGAAGCGTATTTTATACCTGTCCTTCAAAGCCACAGGATTGAAAGGGTTAGGACACTGCTTCTCAAAACAACATCTCATTGTCATCAGCGAGAAAGAGGAGAAAGCGTCCAATATTTCTCCCTGCTCGATAAACATGTCACCACTTCTAATCAAGCCTGCCACCATTTTTGTCTCATAAAAGTTTATGAATTGTTTTTTGTTCATTACTATTTGTTCAGTATTGAGGTGTGCTCATTGTGACAAGTCTGTCACATGCTGAGCCTGAATGAAATGATAGTATTCTAGTGATTGCAGTGAGGCTCAAATATATTTCTAATTTAGCAGCTGGCTGATCTTAGATTGGTCACATGTTTCTGTTGCATCCTGCTGATTTTCTGGCTGTATGTACATCAACAAATGCACAGCATTAACCTTCCCTTGTCCAGCAGTGTGCTGTTTTGTTGAGCCCCTTGTCTATTAAGGATGACGCGTTGACGATCAGAATTGGAAACTGCCTCACCCAAATACAAAAGGCAATTTGTGGACGTGGAGATCTGAACTGAAACAGCAGATGAAGGTTATTCAACATCTGTGATAAGAGAACAGAGTTAATTATTAACTGGGAAAATTAGAAATTTGACAACTTTGAAGGCAGGAGAAGATAAGAGGGAAGGAAAGAACAAATGCATGGTATGTGATAGGATAGAAAACATGAGATTAAATGGGAAAAAGGGATAATAGTGCAAGTCAAAAATGTTGATAATGGGTCGTGTAAAGGAGCATTACCAGATGCTGTACAAGAACATAACCAAAAAAAGCACAAAAGAAACTGGGGGTAGAGGTCATGATCTGAAATTGTTGAACTCATGTTCAATCTGGAAGGCTGTAAAGTACCTAATTGAGAGATGAGATACTGTTCCTTAAGCTTCCATTGAGTGTCATTAGAAAACTGAAGGAAGCTGAGAATAGACAGCTCAGTGTGGGAGAGGAACAAGCAGTTAAATCTTTGTTTTGCTAATAAGACTGTGGATATGGCAATGATTTTGCTTGTGGAGAAAGTAATAGAATTGTGTTCTGGAAGTCTGAGAGTGTATTAATGATATCTCATGATGTCTCTTCAAATGTTTATGATGAACCTTAACTGTCCAACAGGTTCAACTGTCCAAAGTGAGTGTCGCAGCAAATGGAAGTAATACCTGCTGGAATCATGCTAGTTAACAGTAGCATGGAAATTATATTTACACTACTGATATTTAATTGAGTGAATAGAACTCCCAGGTAACAAAGAAATTAAAATAAATGTGAGAAAAAAATGCCTCATGCTCATCCATTCGCATCATACTTTCCCCAATGCCTAATAACTTAAAAAATGATCATCCCTGGAGCGTCCCTGGAGCAATTTTGTTCGCCATTTTAAGAAGTACGTTGTATACAGGTCTAGTACCTGGACAGTTTATTTCACGTGATTCTCACTCTCTCTACATTTCCACAGTCCCATTTCATAGTAGATGGGCTATGGCCATTGTAGCTTTGATTTCTTGATTATTAAACCTGAGAGTGCAGTTTCCCGCTGTGTGTATGGGATTTTGAAATCAGCCCTTAAATCTTTTAATGCACATGTCTAATTTTGAATTGAGCGTTGCTCTGGGACTCAGTTTATCTGATCCTGAAAGGTTCTGAAAGATCTTAAAAGAGGTCAGTAAGGTTTTCTTTAATTTCCTTTGCCTTCAGTGTAGCCTTAAGGGCCAGTTGCATGGAGAAACAGTTTGTGGAGCAGTCCAATGCTAACATACCTGTGTGTCTGACAGAATCAGGAAATTGAACCTCAATGGGCTTGATGTTAAACTTCTAATTCTGCAGAATGAGTAGAATATCATTTATACAAATTAACACAGTTCTCACTGGAGGAGAACGTTGTCACAGGATAAGAATGCTGTTTTTTTAAGGATTAGAGAATGTAGATCAAGAAGGTCGAGTTATGCACCAGCTGCGTTTCTAACTCTGAGTCAGACGTCCTAGATTCAAGTCCCACTCCAGGATTTGATGACCATGCAAGGTATGTTCATCACTTGCGCAAACAGATGAAGTAGCGATCTGTCAATACTTCCAACAAATGCCACTGGCAAGTGATAAGAGCAGGAGAGCTTCTTGACCCACAGCTGATGGAAAGAAAATTGGAGGCCCCACCATCACCATTCATAGCTCTTGACTGCAAAGTGTTTGTAGAAGTGCCTTTTAACTCCAGCAACGGGGAGCCTAGTTGGCTTTAAGTCTCAATAGCTGGTGTAAATGAGATTGATGCCAACAACATGGAATTTGATTCCCCATTCCAGCTGATGTGGCTTCTGGATTGAGTTGTTTTCATTCAGAGACGTGAAGAAGAATGTGTTAATATGGCCCAATCAGGGAGCCCTGGCTGACAGATATAAACAGGGGAGTCAGAGGTTCTGTTCACTTTGAGAGCTGGCTCTGAGGGAGCTGGATCAGTGTCAAGGACTGTCTACATGTAAATAAAGGGTGAATTGGTGACGGCATACCAGCCCCTCTGGAGTCATTTCAGTACTTATTGGTCTTGGTAATGGACTTTGTACATCCTGAGGATGTGAAAACTGCTATTTACGTGCAAATTGTTTTCTGTAAATAATGCACTGTTGGTCAACTTTAATTTAGAAGACTTCTAGTGGTTGTTAATGGCTTTCCTTGTCTGTCGCCATTCTCCTCTTGATTTTGTTTTTACTGCATTCGCTCTGCTTCATATTCCTGGCCTGGATATTACTGCTTTGAAGGGGAATCCTGGGATACCCAGGGACGAGAAAACTTCTTTACTATAGGTCGTCCACAAGAATCTGCAACCAGGCCTCGAAACGGTAGATAATCTGAGTTTGCTCCAGCGGTACACCCTCTTTGAGCCTAAAAATAGGAGTGGCCCCAAGGGAAAATGGTGATAGCCACCCTGAAGTGAAGCTGAAACTCCCACCTTGCCCATTCCTCACTTGGCTTTGAGCTGGCCTAGGCAGCCCTCAATCTGGCCCACAAGCTCAGATGCCGTCTTTGCCCCATTGGAATTTGCTCATGAGGTGGTCACAGTAGGGAACAGACTGTCGCCATTTCCAACCATAATATACCTCTGCAATAAATTATGGGGAGACTTGTAATAATTTTTGTCAAGGTTCATCCTGAGCAGCTCTTTGACACAAGACATGCTGCTTCCGGGAATGCAGACTGAGACAAATATAACAGCGGCTGGAGGATCATTAATTCGATGGAAGATGCCCTTTTGTCTCCTGAGAGTTGTTGCTCTTCCAGTGCAAAGAGTTGTCCGTGCCAGAGTGCTGCAGACTGGCACATTGCAAGGCCACTGTCTAAGGCCTTTTAAACAGTGCACTGGTGGGCTGGCAACATTTGGAACCCTCAGGCTATAAGCTCATTATTGAATGCATAAAGTAAGTGTTACAAGTTTGGCAACTAAAATGTGGCACTGAAAAGTGCGACGCGTAAAATAGAGAACTGGTAAGTATTATTGTCGTTTCCATACTATCCAATTTCAAATGGATGGAAATGTACTTTCAGGGAGTTTTCGATTAAAATATATTTTTGAAAATAAGTACCAGTACCTAATGAGGACAACCTCAAAACATGCCTGTGAGTTGGGTCAGATGCCGTTTTCATTGCTTTGAAGTCCTGCTTTGGATCATGAAACATCATCTTTTCATGCCAACAGATAACACTTCTTTTTGTTTGTGATTAATTACCAGTGTTTAGTGACAAAGATTGTTGCCATCTCCTGGACTCACCTCAGAACACTGTAAAAATCTTTTATGTGACCCCTCCTGCAGCATCTGAGATGATAATCAAAACTGACATGAAATCATCACAAATCCAGAGGCTTTATTGCCAATGACTTAAACTTGGAATCAATACATAGTAATTTAAAACATACGACAACCCCCTGGCTTGTCAGTCTTCTTTGACTGCAGACCAATCAAATCAGTTTGACTCAGATTGATCCATTTCCAGTGGCTGTTCTCCTGTTGATGGTGTCTGTCAGGATTTTTAAGCCTGATTTCATATTTTGACTGCACAGCAACTGCCCTCATGTTGAGTCACTTGGAACCTCTCGAATGGCAGTCTCTGACTACTTTCTGGAGTGCATTGAAACACGTTCCAACAATTGTTAACTCATTCCCACAGCAAATTTAAGCAAATTTTGCAACATTTCCTTATAATGTTGGAGTTATGCCTGCAATGTTTCATCAAGCAACTCCTGGGCTGACAAAAGATCAATACAAGGTCTCTATTTAGTCTTCGCTAAGCTGCGCATCAGTGGATCAAGAAAAAAAAATGTTGAAGAGAAAATAGGAACGAGAAAAATGGACAGTAATCTTCATTCCAGTTTTCAGACCAACGTGGTAAACCATTGGACAGACCAGAATCTTCCTTGCCACTGAATGATGTGGGGATTGAGGAGAGAGTTGGGAAAATTGTGCGAGATTGTCAGTAAGGAGATTCCTAGTGTCCAGAGCAAAAAGCCTCATTTTGTAAATGAGGGTGGAATCTTGTAGGGCCCTGAGCATTTTGGAAAATGGTGAGAGTTGTGGCAGAATCAGACGAGAGGTCTGGTGATGCCTATTTCAATGCTGGGAGCATATCCCTCTATCTTTAATGTTTTTGTCAAGTGGCAATGTGAGTTTCTTGCTAGGCAGTAGCGAGTTGCCAATTAAGGGGAAACATTTATTATTAAAATACTTTGTTAATATGCAAAGTCGCTTTGTTAATATTCGGTTTCCTAGCTTATGAAATGCACTGAACAAGCTAAATGCTGAGAAGTTTTGACAGGGAGGTACATGTTGACTTCAGCTCCTAAGGACCTCCATTGTGCTTAGGATGAAACAGCATTTCAGCACATGATTCATGGGCACAGCCAGAGGCACCCTTTGTCCATGGATGTTGGCATCTCATGGCCATCATGACACTTCTCTAACCTACTTGCAGTCGCTCAGGAAGCTCATTACAGGGCACTCCTGCAAGCGGCATTGAAAGGCTGCTGCAAGGACGCTCAGTATGTATGGACAGGCACCCGGTTAGGCCAGGCTGCTCAAAGGGATGCTCTTTTAGCACTCATTCACTTTGTGCCAATCTACATGCTGTCACCATCCTTGCTTTGCCATGCCTTGCCTTGCCATGCCTTGCTAGTGAGTGGAGTCACACAACCAGGCAGCTTGCCTTTGCTGGACAGCAGCCCTCAGTCAAGGGAACACACATCTTGCAGTGTGGCAGAGTGCCACATCAATCTCACACCTGCATCATATGCCAGCACCTTATGCTACAAACACCCTGCATCTACACCAACCAAGCAGCCATGGCGCAAAGTCTTAGGGGAGTAGTCCTTTGGAAGTCCATTAAGGCACCTGTCAGCCAGGGTCTCCCAGCATGGTAAGCCTCTGATACCGGTCCTTGGGATTGACTGTGGTCAGGCGTCCTGTTAGTGTGTTCTTATTCAGGGGTATGAGCTTCTGCAGTCTGAGGAGTGGGTCATAGATGGTCCTGTATCTCCAAAGCTGCCAGTCTGGGCAGTTAGGGATAACACAGTTGGGGAAATGTACAGCCACCAATCAGGCACTTCTCGTCCAGGGCTCTTTCGTTAGGGCTCTCAGCGGGGACAGACCACAGTCAGGCTATAGTGACTGTCCACAGAAGCTAAGGGGGAAAGGAGATGCAGGGTCGGAATAGGGAAGGGGATATGATGGGGGAGGGGTTGGCAACCGTATCTCCAAGAGGGGACACAAAGTAAAGCATGGATGGGAGGTCGTCACACAGGAGGAGGGTTCATTCACGGTCAGGAGCGTGCTGGCTTCAGGGTGTTGATGGGTGGGCGCACAGTATATGACCAGAACTGGCACAGCCATCTCATATGCTAGTAGCTGGAGCGTATGGTGTGATAACTTGCCATGCATGAAACTCGCCAAAATCGACCCTTATTTGATTTCGGGTAAAATTCAGCCTACAATTACTTATGGAAAGGCTGGTCTGAAGATTTGTTGGGGCGGGGGTGGGGGTGCTGGGGAGGTGTTGCTTCGGTTGGAGGTAGTGCCAAGAGGGTGAGTCACTGAAAAAGGCTGTCACATGTGAGTTGCCTCTGATCTATCCAGTTATTCATCACACTTTTGGCATCTTTCCCCAGCTGGGCACTCCCATTACTTGACTGACTGTCACGGGAAGCACAGGTCAGGAATTTACAATCTGATTGGGAATTTCATGAATGACCTTGCTTGCCTCTTGTTGTCTTAAAAATGAACCAGCACCTAATCAGCCATTCCACTCAAAAAAACGTTACAACCACTGACCACCAGAGGTAGGAAATAGCATCGGAGGGGAAAATAAAACACTGCCGCCCCCTATGGTGCCCACCTCTTCACTTGGCCTCCTTACCTTTCCCGATAAATTCTTTGTACCATTTCTCACCAATTACAGCAAACACTTAATGGCAAACAGCAATTGCCAGAGAAGTGCAGAGCTGGGATGTTGGTATATTTTATATTTGCAGCTTGTGGGAGCAGTGTCTGAGCTTGCAGAGGGAACAGTGTTCGATAGTAAAACATATTCGACGTATGAGTTGCCTTGGAAACAGCCTGTAGACCTCTGTAGTAATGAATTCAGTAGAAATTCATTCTAAATTTTGAAACTTGCTAATGGACAAGTCATTGCCTGAAACTTTTGCAATTAAATGAATATGAGGTTGTTCGTGAGGTAGGATTTGTTTGTTTTTGACAGCATAGCTAGCACCCTACAGCAAGGCCATGGGTTTACTTTATCCCCGTATTTACAATACTTGGATAATCCCATTCAGGGCTTTAGCTGTGTATGGTTGAGAGATAGGAGCAGGTACTCTGCTCCATGGTCTTTTGAATGCTGCTATGCAGGAAGCTTAAAGGTCTCTATACATCAAGATCCCCCTGATCCCCAGATACAACACATAACCAGAATGGTGTGTCCCATATCTTTAATAAAAACCAAAAGAACTGCAGATGCTGTAAATCAGGAACAAAAACAAAGTTGCAGGAAAAGCTTAGCAGGTCTGGCAGCATCCGTGAAGGGAAAAACAGAGTTAACATTTCGGGTCTGGTGACCCTTCCTCAGTTCTGATGTTTTGTTCCCATATCTTTAATCCCTGACAGTGTTCTTCTGCTGTCTAACAACCACACCAATCTACTGTGCCTGACAGGCACCTCTGGCCAGATTTCAGCATCATCTTGGCTGGATTTTCGCAAATGAGGTCTCGGATTAGCAAGGCCTTTAAACCTTCTGCTGCTGAGGCAATGGCCTAGTGGTATTATCGCTGGACTGTTAATCCAGAGACCAGACAACATTCTGGGGACCCAGGTTTGAATCCTGCCACAGCAGATGGTGGAATTTGAATTCAATAAAATATCTGGAATTAAAAATCTAATGACTACTGTGAATCCATTGTCGATTGTCAAGAAAAATCCATCTGGTTCACTAATGTCCTTTAGGGAAGGGAACTGTCATCCTTACCTGGTCTGGCCTACATGTGACTCCAGACCCACAGCAATGTGGTTAACTCTGAACTGCCCTCTGGGCAATTAGGGATGGGCAATAAATGCTGCCAGGCCAGCGACGCCCTCATCCCGTGAATGAATAAAGAATAAATTTTCCTATTTCAACAGAGATGTTATTACACACCATTGGAGAAGATTTCATTGGTCATGCATGTGACCTGAGTGCCCATCCCTAATTGCCCAGAAGACATTTAAGAATCAGTCACATTCCTGTGATCTGGAGTCACATGGAGGCCAGACCTGGTAAGGATAGCAACTTTTCTCCTATAAAGGACATTAGTTAACGAGGTGGATTTTTGTGACAATCGACTATGGTTACATGTTTGTCATTAGGCTGTCTTTTAATTTCAGATTTTCTGCCATGGTGGGAATTCAAACCCAAGTCCTTAGAACATTAGTCTGGATTACTGATATTACCACTACCCCAACTCATCTATGCTGTAAATCAGGAACAAAAACAAAGTTGCTGGAAAAGCTCAGCAGGTCTGGCAGCATCCGAGAAGGAGAAAACCGAGTTAATGTTTCGGGTCTATTGACCCTTCCTCAGTTCTGATGTTTTGTTCCCATATCTTTAATCCCTGACATCTCTAAGGTATCTTACCAAGCACGGCTCATACGCTACCAAGAGCACTACTATGGGCGACCCTCCCTCCCATTTTTAGCCACATTCTACCACTCGCCTTACCAGGAAGAACTCACATTGTCGGATATCCCAGAAATGACTGGCATACCTGACACCAGTGCCATCTTTAAAAGGCTGCTGTGCACCCCAGTGAACTGCCCTGCACATTTTCTGAACATTTCCCTGTACAAGGCAGAGAAGGGAAAATTGGCACCTGGCTTTGCGGACAGGGGACCTGGAGGTCCTAGTGGGCAGGGTGGTGCAGAGGCCCTTGTCTCCTGGGACCTGCAGAGTCTCGTTTGAAGTTACCACATGTGTCAGTGCAGCCATCATGGTGCCTGTCAGGCACAGTAGATTGGTGTGGTTGTATGGTTGTCTCAGCCATCTGTAGGGATACGTACAATGTAGGGAGGAGGTCAGTGATCTTCTCCAATTTGTCAGTGAAAATGTCACTATTTTCTCTCTGATGTTGGTGCATGGTTCGTAACATGGACCCGCTCTGAGTTCCATGTTGAGAATTCTTGATCTCTAGTTTGCTTGCGGTAGGCACTGGGATAGAAAGCTGCACATTAATCAGGTGAGATGTCCAGTTAATAAGGTCATTAACAAACAATAATGCCCCTTAACAGGCAACGTTCCGCTGCCTGGACTTCCACATTTCTCACCGTAGCCCCTATATTGTTTCAGCCCTTATATGATTCAAGCCATTAATCCAAAGAGGTGATTTTAAAAATCTTTTTATAAAGACACACTGTTACGGGAGTGTCAAAAATACTTACTTCCAATGTTTCATACAATGAATAAATTTAAAACTGAGTAAAGATTGGCTTTTGGTCCCCTACTTCAACAGTTGTCTGTCAGGAATTTAAGATGTCACCAGAGGATGGTTGCCTAGAGGTAAAGACTGGAAAACATCAACATTTATTTTTCAAGACAGAGGATTTACAATTCAAGTAGCTTTACTGACGGATGCCTGAAAACAAGTGCAAATTGTCAGGGAATGTGTGGTGATTGGAACTAGGGCCAGTTGGGTCTCATTGATTATGAGTTCCTTGATTGGGGTTATTAACCTGTGCCAATCAGCGAGCCCTGGCTGACAGATATAAACAGGGCATTCAGAAGGTCTCCTTAGTCTAGAGACTGGCTTTGAGCTGGCTGGTTACAGCCCATGTACAGTGCGCGTATAATTGAAGAGTGACCTGGCCTTGGAATATGGCTGCTGTGCAGTTATTTCATATGATTATCTGCCAGTGTTCTCACAGTCTCAACCTTATGACCACTGGAAGAATGAAAAGGACATTTGGACCCAGATGAAAATAAGGTAAGCCCTGGCCATTGATATGCCCTAACAAAAGTAAACTGGGATGCGAATATTTTTGGGAGCTGGATGCCCATCTGTTGGATATTGAGAAACATTTGGCTCTTTCTATTATGTTTCACAGATGAAATTTACCAGGAAGATGACTAGTTAGATACAAGTGAGGCATGGCTAAATTTTAATAGTTTAAAAGATGGATGGCCGTTCTTTGGAGGAGGAATATATCAAGAGCTTGAATAGGCTATATGTAAGATTGAAGGACTTTAATTTGATGATTCCTTGTTCAGACACATTTAAATTGTTGGACATCTTAGATCGCTCAAGAATTCCATGCAAAATAGCTGGAGTAAGCCGCTTCATTACTGATACAATCTCCAGTGATATACCTTTGCTGTTAAGTATGCTTTCTATGTTTTAAATGAAACTGGACATGGAACATGGTAAAGCAATTGCTTTTGGAAAGTCAGTGTAGGATCTGCAGGTTAACCAATCAGAATATTATTGTATGCTTGTAACAATACCTAATGTTTCCGATCAGAAAGCTAGGCATATATTGGTTGTAACTGGTGATAAGAACCAAAACAAATTGTCTTATAATTAACAGAGAATTTGCTCATCATTCCTATCAAAAAATAACAAGTCTGTTAAAGGATGCGTGTGTGGTTGATGAGTGTAAAAGGTTAATTAAAGGGACTCTTCTAGTGCAGTGGTAGTATCCCTACCTCCGGATCAGTGGCTTGGCTCAAGTCCTACCTCCTCTGTAGATCTCTGATAGCATCGCTGAATGGGTTGATTAGGAAACTATCAAAAAGGTCCATTGAAGGGATTAATGTAAAATGTGTAGTAAGAGACCAAGAATGTTGTCATGTCCCATTCTAAATCTTCTTTTAGAACATGGCTTAAATCAAGTAGTTGCCATGGATCTAAAGGTATGGAACATGTGGATTTAAACTTTCTACAGTAGTGCATGGCAAGAACAAAAGAGTGATTTGATACAGCCTTCATTGAGACTGTTAACTTTTCAAAAGAAATTTAAATTTCCAATTGCTAGCTGAAAGGTTGGCATAAGATTTTACATTTTAAGACTTTTACTGTAACATCCAGACTAAATTTAACAAAGCACTACAGAACAGAAAGATCCCTTTTCATGTATAATCTAACCAGAAAAGAATCCACTTCACAGGTGTAGTTCACACTATCCCTTTACATAGTCATTCAGTCTTTCCAAAACCAGTCTGAAGTGACTATTACCTCCTGAAGGTTTATTTCTGTTCCTTTCCTTTCCCAGCCTGTAACCAGTAAGCCCAGAACCGTCTTTCACAGTGAATGATTTTCCCACCAATTCTCCCTCTAGTACAAGCTGGGCAGATTTTCCAGCCTTGTATCACATCCTCGGGAATTTGTTCTTCTCAGTTTGAATGAATGCTCGAAACTGAGCTGGTAGTCCAAGATGGCCTACTGTACCCAGCTTACATCAACTGGAACTGGGTGTCAGACAGGTTCTAGCAGCATAGTAGAACCTGATGCAGCTCAGCTCTGTCATGTATGAGGAGAGCTTCCTGTAGCTCGATGTCCTCGATCCATCTCCTCAGACAGTTGCACCCGTTCCCTTGGTTCGTATCTCATTGCCTGCTGCAGTAGTGCAGAACACAGCATGCCAGGACGGTATGGCACATTTTGTCCAGTCTATACTGGAGGACTGCCCCAACCACCACCAACACCACCACCCAGCCCCCAACCTCTCAGACTGGCCAAGCCTCCAAAAGGATGTTATGCTAGCTGCACTCCGATTCCCATCCCATTCCAGACCATCCAGACCACTACGCCCCACCAACCATTCCACTTCCCGTTGCATTCATGGGAGGCCGTGGTCATACTTACATGACTCATGATGCAGCGATGTTCCCTTTGTACCACAGCACCCTTGGAAGTTTGGTGAATGATGTGATGCTTCTGCTTAGCATTTGCTTCATTTAAAATTATTGGCACTAATTTCTGCATCACTGAGATGACAATGTTAGTTTGGTTATAGTGCAGTCTGCTTTTGATCAGCACTTAATACGTAACCATGTTCCCCCTGCATGTATTACACATGTGCAAAGACATATTGCAAATGAAATATAGCTATAGTTTGTAAATGGGTATTTGATGTATTTGTCTCTACAATGTTCGAAAGCACAGTAGATATGGATCCTGCATCTTCACCTGTCAAATTTGCCTCTCAAGAAATGGTAATGTTAAAAGGAATGGGCAGTCCAGCATACAATATCACCATAGAATATGTCAATCAATTCCACTATCTTGGAAGCCCAGTAACATCCAGTATTAAAAGCAGTACAAAAATCTGGAAAGAATTGGACAAGACAAGAACATTTATATTATATTAAATAACATTCTAAAAAATGTCAGTTTGAGTTGTCAAACAAGAATTGACATATAAAAGTATTAAATTATGCTTGAAGCTGAGTAGTTTGCTAAAACACCCTAAAATTGAAGATATTTTAAGGGCAAACTTTAAAAAAAATCATTCTGGAGAAATGCATACTTAAGTTTCTATTCTTGGGTAACCCAAAGAACCTTAATTAGTTTTTTAAATGTTTCTTTGCTTGTGTCAAGAAATTGTTGGGGTTTGAAAAGAAGGATGAATGTCATGAAACTCTTTGTGCAGAATGTATGTAAAATTGAAATGGCATATGTGCATCTGAAAGAGACCGGGCAATGTTTCCAGGCCTACATATTTTGTTTGTACTATGAAGTGGGAAATGGAAGTTTGGACTGCTGTGGCACAGAGAACATACTAGACTTCTTAACAACTTGAAGCAAAGGTGGAACTGTGTAGTGTTCACTCATTGGTTATTCATGAGAGTGTAGCTTTTGGAGAAACTGGATTTGATACTTTTGTGACACTAGCTGGCACTGGGTGCCTTTTGGTTGAAAAGAAAAGAAGCCGCCTAGCTACAGCTTTCTGATTGATTTTTAACTGGTAGTTTTACACAAAAATGAGAGAACATTGGAGGGCAATCAGAACCCCAAAAGCTGACAAAGCCAGATCTCCCTATCTTTCCTCTAATAAGTGGTAGAAAACTAGTGCTATTAGACATTGCAAAGAAAGACAACACAAGAGAAAGACCTTGGTTGAACTGACAGACTAACAATTGAGGAACTTCACAGTTAACACCAACATAATATGGTAATTTAAAAAAAATAAAAAAAAAGCTTTGAGACAGTGACCTAATTCCCTTAGAGGTGTGGAATCTTCATCCACAGCCTATTTTTTTCTACCTATGATATTCCCGCAAGCTGTTTGTCTGGTCTGTCCTGTCTGTTCTATTTGTGAATGGATGTATGCGTATTTGGATTTAAGGGGAGTATTGTTTAGGTTCATATATTAGTGATTCAAAATCCATTTTGCCACATGTTAGATGATACATTTGATACAGCAGATATGTTTTTACTTTGTTTTCTTGTTTATAAATGAAACCTGGCATGAGATTCTTTTGGTTTCAATAGCTGCCACAGTCAGACAATTTAACAATCCTAGAGATTGCATGGATCATATTTCCCATTTGTGATGACTCACTGAATAGTGGGGCTTAATTTCTAGAACATCCTTCCCATCAGGGTCATGACAGTATCCGCTGTTACATTTTCAGGCCTTCTATGACCACTGGGTACCATAGGGGCTGGAATGCATCAGCACGTAATATTTTGATTTAAATTTGGTGAGTGTTCTTTCAAATTTGATTTTTGTTGAAGTGCCCCTTTAAGGGCTGGTTCTTCAGGTAATTGGTTAATTGGGTTAGTTTGATTTGATTGATTTTTCAATAAAAGTACAAAGAGACACTTATTAACACCTGGGCTAGGAGTAGAGTTAGGAGGTAGGCACTTGTAATGCATCACTCTGCGAATAAATCTAAATTGGCTTCTGGTCTCCTACTTCACCAACTGACTGTCAGGAGTTTAACTAATTGGGACTGTTTTCTGTTTGTTTTGGCTCCTTCCTGTCGGCCAGTTCTGCTGGGGTTAAGCCAATTAAACAGTATTAGGTAAGTATTTGAAAATGAAAAATATGAACCAAAGAGTTATGTTCCATTATATTATAAAGGGGAATTATATTAGATAATTGAAGAGTTAGCATTACCACAGGCATAATGGATTCAATAGCCTCCTTCTATGCTGACAGTTTGATAGGCAATTGGAAGATTATTCATTTGACAACATGAGTTAGCTTATTATCATTAATGGAGTGTTGTTAACTCAGAGTGGTTGAGATTTAAGTGTCTTTGTTAATTTATCTCTGTCACACTGTATAGTTTAGCACCTTCAAGCTTGTTCCCGTGCAATTATGTTATCAACGTTGTTTTTTTAAAAAATAAATAAAGTGTTGAAAGGCAGAGGTTGAGAAAATGCCATTTACTCTAAACACTTTTTTCTTTCAGAGGTAGTCATGGTAATGGTAGCCTACTGTATGCATTCACAGTCCACACACTTACAATGTACTTAGGCATTAAATTAATGTTTCTAATTGCTATAAATGCTAATCACTGATTGGGCACCTATCGTGTCAGTTCGATGCCCCATTATTCATTAAGTGTCAGATTGTAGACAGCCTAAAGGTTAGATTTAAATAGCTGTGCTGTCTAATTCTGAAAGATTTTGGTCCACTGCTTTCACTTCAGCACTTTCTAAAGCTTCATGCAAATAATCCTGAATGCAATTTGAATACTTTTCCCAAATATATATGCTCCCTGAAGTGACAGGAGTACTTGCCAGCCTGATTGACTCATTTGGACCTAAGCATTGTGACTAATTTGGCAGTGTCCTGTCATATCTGCCTCTGTACTCTGAGGAGTGTGACTCACTGCTCTTGCAAGGGGCAACTGTTCCTTTTCCTCTTAATTGTTGCTGAGCATGCGCAACTCAAGTCCAGAGGTTTAATTAGGGCTCCAGCGTCTCTATTTCAATAGAAGTGAGGTGGAACTGGACAGAAGTGTAGCCAAAGGCCTGTTTTTGTCACCACATTTGTATTCTAACATCTTTAATTGGAGTGGAAATTTCTAAGTTACTGTGGGATCAGGCATAAGTGATATGATTCTATCTGTTGAAATCTATGAAATAGTACAAGGACCATGTCTTTTTATTTAAAAGAAAAACCGGGGATTGAAAAGGAAAAAAACTGTTTTTAAAGTGCTTCAAAGAATGACTACAGTTTTGAAAGCAAGTAATCGATGCCCGTGGCAGGTATTGTAAACAAACTATTTGAACAAGCTGTAATTGAAGTTCAGATCTGGAGTTAAGGGTGCCAAACAATTCTTGTGGGCAACAAGAAGTTGATTAGTCCTTGGACGAATGACAATTATCAATGACCAATACATCTTGCTTATCAACAAACTGTATGATTGGTTCTTGGATGGCAAATAGCTTAGAGCTGGAAACAAGCCACAGAGACAGAGAGAAAAAGAAAAATGAAAATCTTCTCCCACCTCAAAAGCTGCCTGTTCTCTGCCATCAAAAACCCAGTTTAAATCTGAAGAAAACTGGTCAGCTTTCCAACAGCAGAAATGGATTACAAACAGAAAGCGGTTAAATTTCTGAAGAAGGGTCTAGGCCCAAAACGTCAGCCTTCCTGCTCCTCTGATGCTGCTTGGCCTGCTGTGTTCATCCAGCTCTACACCTTGTTATCACTGAAACTGACTTACAGTTTTTCCACCTTCACTAATGATCTATTTTCCCTATTTGTTTGCATGTGTGTGTAAGTTGTAGTTTTAATTATACAGTGTTACATGCAAGTGGTTTATTTTTCTTTACTTCTGAGCCAAGTTGTCACAATCCTAACTTTCCCCATAATCCTCTCAGACTAAGGAGAACACTGTGTAGTCTCACCTCATGACTGAAGTTCCCCAAACTGACATCACTCTGGTCAAATTCCTGTGCACCTTTTCCAAGATCTTAATGTCCTTTCTGAAATGCGAAGCCCAGAATTAAACTCCATAATCCAGTTGGTGACCAACAGTGACTGATATCGGTTCAACATAACTGCTTTCTGTTTGTAATCCATTTTTAATTTTCTTAACAGCCTCATCAATATGTCCTGCACTCGCAAAGGTTTGTATATGAATACTATCAAGTCTCTTTGTTCCTTGTTTAATATTGTACTCTGTAATTTATATTGCTAACGTTCATTTTTCCTTGTAAAAAACACCATTTGTTGTATGCCTCCTAGTGTCACCAGCTGCACCATGTCCTCTTTGAAGCCTATTACTCTCCTTCAATGTGTTTACTACATTTCAAAACATTGGGTCATCTGCAAACTTGAAATTGCAATCCAGGTTTTCAAAAAGGGCTATGGTTCCAATGGAAGAAGGCCAATGGAGATCTGCCTTTGGTCTGGATATACTGCCATTCACTACTACTCTTTTTTGTACCTCTGTCAGCTTTAACACTTGCTTTAATTCCTTCTGAAGGAAAGGTACAGTCCTAAGCCTTTCTTTCATTATACTTGTAAGGTGTGATAAAGATTTCAGCTCTATTTGTATTAAATATTGCTCACAACTCATTTTTCTCATTAAAAATTATGCTAATAAAAACCCAAAATAAAAAACATTCAAATTCCTATGCCCTGATCATCAAATCTTGACAAATTGCAAGGAGTCAGTTTGGTTGGACTCAGCCACTCTGTGGTGCCTGTGTCAGGATCAGTCAGAAAGTCCAGGGGCATGAAAGTGTGAGGGAAGCTGTCGTCAGAATAATCTCCAAGATTCTCAAGCTCTGGAAGGATTTATTTGTCATTTTCTTTTTGCTTTCTCTCTACATCCTCAATATCCGTCAACTGAGAATTAAATTCTTCCATCTAATCACAAAATGCAAGAGGAACAGAATGGTGAAAATTAGATCAGAGATAGAGCAAGATGTCTGGAAAATTCTAATATCTAATCAGACATTAAAAAATCTGATTTATATGCTTATGGCCTTTCTCCCCTTAAGTGTATTAATTAAGAATTAGGTAGCACATAGTGGCACTCAAGAGGAAATGTATCTCTGCGACAATGATGTATACAACCCATAACAGTCTGTCTAAACTTTAGTAGGTATGAAAAATGCAGGTTTCATGTCCATAAATTCTGACAGGTGGCACTGAATACCCAAACTCAGCCAAGTGTTAATTTTTGGGAGTTCTGGGGAGGGTTTGCCTCCATGAACTCCAGTAAGTTTTCTCACTCAATTCTCTGCTGCTTACCTCCCAATGCATCTGCCATACCTCAATGATGTAGCGCTTGTGTGGTTCACCAACGGTGGAATGGTTACCACTGCTGTTTACCAGGATAATCGCTGTCAGCACAAATCGTCTTTTATAGGACATGTTGGTGGATAGGACATTAAAAAAGACAGATTCTGAGGGCACATAGGTGGCACATGGATACATCATTACAAATAGACGATTGTGTTTGTAAATGTATTGCTACTTCGCATCATTCTCTGTTAGATTGACTGTCCCAGTAACTGCAGTTACATAGCCCTACTTGTCCTTAGGGCCCCTCTATGTTAGTGTGAGTCAGTACACAACAAAGTGAAGTATTGAAATGGAGGACTATTCTAAGTGAATCACAGTCATGGAGTCATACAGCATGGAAACAGACCCTTTGATCCAACTCAACCAGATCGACCAGACATCCCAATCTGACCTAGTCCCATTTACCAGCATTTGACCCATATCCCGATAAACTCTTCCTATTCATGGACTCATCCAGATGCCTTTTAAATAGTGTAATTGTACCAGCCTTCACCACTTCCTCTGGTAGCTCATTCCATAAACCCTCTGTGAAAAAGTTTCTTCTCAGGTCCTTTTTAAACTTTTCCCCCCCCATCTTAGACCTATGCCCTCGAATTTTGGACTTTCATACTCTTTTGGCCAGTCACTCTATCCATGCCAGACATACCATGATGTGGTAAGGCTGGTACATGTCCAAAAGCAGCCACCTGGAAGAGTTGTTCAGGTGGTCACTGACTGTGGAGCATGCCCTGACATGTTGGAGTCTCTATGCCAAGGTGGAGGACCAGAGGAGAAAGTGACCTGCTGGAGCCACTAGGTTCCTGCTTTGACTTTTGTGTTGGGAGTCACTGCTGTAAAGTTATTGGGGGAGGCAATGGCCTAGTGCTGTTGTTGCTGAACTGTTAGTTCAGAGACCCAGATAACGTTCTGGGGACGTGGGTTTGAGTCCTGCCATGGCAGATGGTGGAATTTGAATTCAATAAATATCTGGAATTAGGAATCTAATGATGACCGTGAATCCATTGTTGATTGTCAGAAAAAATCCATCTGGTTCACTCATGTCCTTTAGGGATGGAAACTGCCATCCTTACCTGGTCTGGCCTACTCATGACTCCAGACCCACAGTAATGTGGTTGACTCATAACTGCCCTCTGGGCAATTAGGGATGGGCAATAAATGCTGCCTGGTCAGTGATGCCCTCATCCCGTGAGTGAATAAAGAAAAATAAAGTTTCTCTCCAATGACTGGAAGAAAAGCAGACTGTTTGTTTATAAACGAAGTGAGGATAGTTAAAATGAGATGCTACTGTGTGCAAATGGGATGCTCACTGTGCACTAGCGAGACTCTCATCCCGCCATTCAAACCTGGGGAGCAAAGTCAGGCTTTTTTGTTTCAACATCAAGAGTCTTGTTTTTCTAATCTCGCCATTCTTTTCCAACTGGCACACTATTGTCCACATTGTTCAAGGGCTTGGAATATTCAGACCATGTTCCTTCTGGATGTTGCCGCTGGTTGAGACTGGTACATTGCAGAATTGCCCCTCTTGAATACAGTGTGTGGGAAAAATTGCAGATTAGCTTTGAAGCATTGGTGTTATTAATAGATTCCAAAAGAACACTTGTGAACTACTTGAGTTTAAGGTATAGTCGGTACAATGACTAGTGTCAACAGATTAAACCAGGAGATCTCACACAGAAGCATTACAAGTTCATGTGGTTTTCTGCTAATTTCTTTGCAGTTATCAAAATGAAGAACGTGTGCTGGAAAATGGAATACTTTTTAAACCTGATTTTGATTCAGTTGTTTTCAATATCAAACACACTCAAGCAAAAAAAAATGCAAGTCAACCAAAGGATAAAACTCCCTCCAGGCCATGCAAACAGCATACCTTATTAGCAATCTCAAGAGTATTTGCTGCCGAATCAGAACAGCATATCCATTGGGAGCTGGGGAAAGACTGGTGTTGACCTAATGGTCTCCATCTGCACCACAACAGTTCTGTGAAGATAGCTCACTGTAATTGTATGTTGGCTAATAGGCTGAGAAGATTTTCAACCAACTATCCCATGCTTGAATTGAAATTGCAAAAGCAGAATGACATTTGAATCAGCTTGGCTCTTCTCATTGTACTTATTGATTCTCCTGTTTGAAATGCTAACATGTTCCAGATTGGCAGAAGTGAAACTTGAGTTTTGGATTCATCCATTTGTAACTGTAACATTTAATTGAATAGATCCAGATTCAGACTGTTCATGCTGTTTGTGTAGGCTGCACCTCCTGTTTAGGAGTGCCAATTCCATTTCATATTTGTGTTGCAGGAACATTGATAATTTACTTAAACTGGCCTCTCTCCTAACAGCAATATCTACTCCTAGAATCAGACAGCAATCACACTATCCCCGTGTAAGAACTGAATTATCTTCCCCTACATATCAATTATAAATTTAATACATATTATTGCTTCTCTGTTGCTTAGGATACCCCACACCTTGTTCTTTCATGTTTAAATAAAAAAAAGCAAAGACTTTTATTTACGTAGCACCTTTCCTGACCTCAGAATATCCCAAAGTGCTTCACAACCAAAGTTGTACTTCTGAAGCATAGGCACTGTTGTAGTGGAGAAAATGCAATTCAGAAGAGCAAAACTGAAGCTGTGGTGCCAACTGAAAACTATATCACCTTGTTTCTACAGTATGAATGAACCTAATGTGGTCAAATGTAATTGCTGGAGACTTACAATTTACATCTCTATTAACATGAAATAGATATGATCAAAACATTAGCCTTGGAACTTGTCAGTAGTAGAGGCCAAATATGTACTCAAAATGTCTCAGTATCCAGTATGAACAGTTCCAAGGTGCCTGCTAAAAGACAGATTATTTCAGGGACTTGTAAACAACAGTTTGGACATCATTCTTTACTAAACATTACAAATCCAGTCAACAGTGAGACAATCTGTAAAATTTCATAGGAATTCAATGTAAGACCGTAACTAGAAAAAATAAAAATAATTTTTAGAAGTAAATTGAACTTTTGTATTGAAACTTGAAGAGTTTACTTTTTCAGCAAGAAAAACTCAGTTACCTCAAGTCCTTAGTGTACCACATCAAAAGTTGTTCTCACCGTTACCCTCTAATAAAAAATTGGTTAGATTTGCAAACATTGCCATTATATTGTTGGCAGATTTAAATTCATTTCCTAAGTATTTCAGTCCAAGTCTGTGTTGAGTTGACTGGTTTAAGTCAGGGTAATAGCATATATATTAGAGGAGAATTAAACAAGATATCTGCCCTGAATCAATCTAGTGATTGCATCAATGTTTTACTTAAGAACATAAGAAATAGGAGCTGTAGTAGGCCAATTGTCCTTTAAACCTGCCTCACCATTCAATAAGATCATACATGATCTACCCAGGTCTCAAGCCCTCTTTGTGCCAGCTCCCCATAGATTTTCAAAATTTCAGAGAATTGAAGGCTATCTACCACCTCTTTAATCTCTGGGTTACTACCACCACCACATGCTAATGAGGCAAGGAATAGAAAGATAGGACAGAAGAATGTGTGGCGAAGGAGATCGGGTTTTAGGTTCTTGGATCATTGGGACCTCTTCTAGGGCAGGGGTGGCCTGTACAAGAGGGAATGGGTTGCACCTAAACTGGAGGGGAATCAATATTGTCACGGGGAAGTTCGCTTGTTTGACTTGGGAGGGTTTAAACAAGAGTGGTGGGGGCTGGGAAACAGAGCAGCAGGTCAGCAAGTGGAGGGATTGAGGGGAAGGTAGACGTTAGGATGAATAAATCAGAAAGGAAGGACAAGCAAAAACAGGTAAATGAACACAATGGTAATAATGGGCTGAAGTGTGTTTATTTCAATGCAAGGTGTATCGTAGGTAAGGCAGATGAGCCCAGAGACTAGATCAGTGCAAGGAACTATGACGTTGTGGCATTACAGAGACTTGGTTGAGAGAGGGATGGGATTGGCTGCCAAACGTTCCAGGGCTTCGTTGTTTTAGTCGAGATAGAGAGGAAGGTAAAAGAGGTGGAGAAGCTGCATTACTAATAAGGGAAAATGGTACATCTGCAGTCAGAGAGGACATACTGGAGGGCTTATCCACTGAGGAAATGTGGGTCGAGGCCAAAAATGAGATGGGTGCAATCACTCTGATAGGATTATACTATAAGCCCCCAACAGCCACTTAAGAGATTGAGGAACAAGTATGTAGGCAGATTGTGGAAAGACACAATAACAACAGGGCTGTCATAGTGCGTTAATTTAACTTCCCCAATATTAACTGGGACTCCCTTAGTACAGGAGGCTTAGGGCAGAATTTGTTAATCGCATCCAAGAGGGTTTCTTGAAACAGTATGTGGATAATCCAAATAGAGGAGGGGCCATACTGGACCTTGCATTGGCTAATGAGCCTGGCCAGGTGACTGACCTTTCATTGGGAGAGCGAGTTGGAAACAATGATTACAACTCCTGAATTTTTAATATAGCTATAAATGAGGATAAGTCAGGACCTTGCAGGAAGGTAATAAACTGAGGGAGGGCAAACTATGTCAGTATTAGGCAAGAACTAGGGAGTGTTAATTGGGAGGAGCTGTTAGATAGGCAAGTCCATACTTGACATGTAGGCGTTGTTTAAAGCCCTGCTGCTGAGAGTTCAGAACCGGCCTTTCCAGTAAGGAGGATGAAGGACAAGGATGGCAAGGTAAGGGACCCTTGGATAACGATGGAGGTATTGAATTTAGTAAAGGGAAAAAGTGCTAAAATCAGACAGGTCCCATGATGAATATAAAGAAAGCAGGAAAGAACTCAAGCAGGAAATTAGGAGGACAAGAAGGGGCCATGAAATGACTTTAGCAAGTAGGATTAAAGAGAATCCAACGGCATTCTATATGTACATTAAAAATAAGAGGATAACAAGGGAGAAGGTAGAACCATCCAAAGATAAAGGAAGGAACTTGTGCTTGGAGGCAGAGGATGTGGGCGACTTCCTAAATGAGTACTTTGTGTCAGTATTCACCCAGGAAAGGGTTATGGAGGATTGTGAGGTTTGTGTGGACCATGCTAATATGCTACGGCATTTGAGATCAAGAAAGAAGTGGCGCTGGGTCTCTTGAAGACTATTGTGGAATAGTCCCCAGGGCCTGGTGGTAGCCACTAGGTAGGTCCTGGAGGATTGGCAAGTAGCTAATGTTGTTCCGCTCTTCAAGAAGGGAAATATGGATAATCCAGATAGACTGGTGAGTCTCACATCGGTGTTTGGGAAGCTATTGGAGAGAATTCTCAGGATTAGGATTTACGCACATTTGGAAAAGCATGATCTAATTAGGGACAGTCAGCATGCCTTTGTGCTGGGCAGGTCATGTCTTACTAACTTGATCAAGTGGATGATGTCTACATGGATTTTAGTAAGGTTTTTGACAAGGTCCCTCATTGTAGGCTCAACCAAGAGGGTAGTGGTGAGGTATGTGTATGTGGAGATCAAAGATTAAGGAAGCACACACAGTTAATAGCACTGATGTACAGAGGGATCATGGGATTCAAGTCCACACGTTCCTGAAACATGCCACTCAAGCAGATAGGGTGGTAAAGAAGGTGTATGGTATGCTTGCCTTTATCGGTCAGGGAATTGAGTATAAGAATTAGGATGTCATGCTGCAGCTTTATAAGACTTTGGCGAGGCCACACTTGGAGCATTGCATTCAATTATGGTCACCACATTACAGGCAGGATGTGGAGGCTTTGGAGAGGGTGCAGAAGAGGTTTATCAAGATGCTGCCTGGATTTGAGGGTATGAGCTATAAGGCAAGGCCAGAAAATCTTGAGTTGTTTTCTCTGGAGCAGCGGAGGCTGAGGGGAGACATGATAGAAGTCTATAACATTATGAGATGCATATATAGGGTTAATGGTCAGAATCTTTTTTCCAGAGTTGAAATGTCTAATACCAGGGGGCATGCATTTAAGGTGAGAGAGGGAAAGTTCAAAGGAGATGTGAGGGGAAGTTTTTTAGAGTGGTAGGAATATGCTACAAGGGGTGGTGGTGAAGGCAGATATGATAGGAATAGACAAGTACATGAACATAGAACATAGAACACTACAGGCCCTTCGGCCCACGATGTTGTGCCAACCACTTACCCTAAACCTAAGGTCTATCTACCTCCACCACTACCTTATACTATCATCCATATGCCTATCTAATAGCCGTTTAAATGCTCCTAATGAGGCTGTCTCCACTACCCGCTCCGGCAATGCATTCTACGCCCCTACCACTCTGAGTAAAGAACCTACCTCTGACGTCTCCCGTATATCTACCTCCACTCATTTTAAAACTATGCCCCCTCGTGATAGCTACCTCCACCCTAGGGAAAAGTCTCTGACTGTCCACTCTATCTGTACCTCTGAACATTTTGTACACCTAATAAGCGAGTAATGGAGGGATATGGACCAAGGGCCGGCAGAAAGGATTGGTTTAATTTGGCACAATATTCGGCACAACATCATGGGCCGCAGGGCCATTCCTGTGCTGCACAGTTCTATGATCTTGGGTCCTCCACTCCCTGTGGTAGAATATTCCAGACATTCATTACCCTCTGAGAGAAGAAATTCCTTCACATTGCAGTTTTGAAGGAGTGCCTCCATATAGCATTGCTTTTTAGCTAATTGGACGAGGTGGCTGTTTCCCATGGAGTGGGACACTGAATGACTGTTGTAGATGTTACTGAATGGCACTGTGCTATGTGAATGTCAGACCTACAGAACGCTCAAGCAAATTCAAGTGGCAAACACTGCATGGATCAAAACGAAAGGAGACCAGTTCCTAATGGGATCAGGAGCTAAGTACAGTCAGTCAGGGAGTAACAAACACTACAGTCAGTCAAGGGACTCATTTGAATCCAGTCCAGGGATTTGATCACAGTCCTGCAGGTTTAGTGCAACCAGTAGGAGTGTTGCGGAAACATGAGTATTTTTTTTCCTACAAGAATCAAAGGGAGGGACTGAATGATTTCATTGGATGGAAGAACAGTTAGTAAGGATGCAGGAGAGGTGGTAAGATTTCCCCAGTGAGTGAATAGGAAATGCAGAGTTAGCAGTTAGAGAGGAAGAAGTGAGTGAGAGCCATTGAACGGACATGGTTAATGCAATAATGAAAGTTGTAATCCACGGGGCTTGGACAGATGAATGTACAGAGGCAGCGTTAGAGTGAGTTGTGGCCCTATGAGTGTAAGTTACAGAGAGAAAATTGTGGTGCATGCTTGCGGAGCACAGTCACTAACTTTCTCCCTGGCACACTGCACTGACCTTTGCTCCAGGTTGCTTCAGGTTGGCCACATCTGGTGGTATGGCCTCTATTGCTGGTCAGCAGGAAATAGGATGGCCCTGCCATCCACTGCTCTGTCCACCAGGACTTTGTTGGCAATGTGGGAGGGCCAATTTCCTTTTCCGGTTTTATTGATGAAATACGATAATGTGACGGGCAGTTCCTGGCTTGACTGTCTTGGTTTGGGGTTTAAATATGGTGCCAATGGCATGATTGCAAAATCCTGTTAGTGGTAAGCACCACTGCCCGTCCCACTGCCCAATTCCCCGAGATAGATTCTGAAGAAGCCAATGGTACAAATAAAGAGATGGAAAGCAGGAGGCTATGAGAGAGAAGACAATATGGGCTGTGCCAGACTACCATGAATCTGACTGAGACAACACATTACCAAAGTGTGGGGAACAATCAACCCATAGAAATGGAAAAGCATGAATAAAGAAACTACTTTTTGTAGCACAGATGATTTGTCGAATCATATTTAATAAATACTGAATGTTATTTGGCAAGTTTAAATTTGTTCTTGCTGTCTCTACTATCAGCACTGATGTGTTTTTTTTGATTATTTTATCCTCTAGTCTTTGTAGAGCCAAAACATTGAAAATCACTAGTTTAAAAAAAATCATTGTTCACTCATCTGTCGGAGTGTATGAGTTTGTGATTCTTTTCTTTCTCTTTCAAAATATCACTTCTTGGGCTCTGTTTTCATATTCAAAGCATTGCATGTTTTGCCTCAGCTGGAAAAGCATTATCTTGTCAGTCTTCTACTGCACTCTTTTCTTTTTAAAGAAATGAGTCTCAACCCTCCTTCGGTGAAGGTTTGCGATGGGGACAGTTACAATACTAACAGCAAACCTCTCTACTCCTTTACTCGTACAACTGTGCTTCAGCTTTCAATCTACACAGCAGGAAGCTATACAAATGTAAGTTCTAGCAAGAATTAGAAGCAGACCCAGTGCACTGAGGTCAATTGCAGCACCCACTGGTACTTTCCACATTTTTAAATCTTATACAAATGTACTATAAGCGTGATTTGGAGTCTGTCTGAACACCACTGGAGACTAGTTGGTGTAGTTTTTACTGACAGAAGCAATATATCACATTTTAGTGTAATACTGGAGGAGCTGCTGTGACACATAACGGGACATTATATTTGTGTTTTCAATGATGTGCTGCTGTCTGATAACAGCTACAACCAACAGCAGTGAAAGTAATAAAAGCAAAATGCTGTGGATGCCGGAGATGCAAAATAAAAACAGAAATTGTTGGATAAACTCAGCAGGCTGGCTAGCGTCTGGGGAGAAACAGTGTAATGTTTTGAGTCCAACATGACTCTTCTTCCAATCTTCAATTCTTATGAAAAGTGCAATCAGGCTTGAAACTTCAACACCTTTTCTCTCTCTACACATGCTCCCAGGCCTGCTGAGCTTTCCCAGTAGAAGTAATAACTTGGATTTGATTAATGGTTTTAACTGAGATAAAAGAAATTCCAAGGTGTTTCAGTGGCTCAAGGAAAAAGTACTGACACCAAGCCAAAGAAGCTAGGATAAGAAACAGTGACAAAAAGCTGGGTGTACAAGGAGCTTTGGAGAGGCTGTGTAGGGGCTAGGGCGTTTGGGATGATGCATTGAGGGGGGAGAATTCCACAGACTGGAACATAGGTAGGTGAAGGTGTAGCTGCCCAAGGTGAGGCAAAGAAAGATGAGGACCCAGAAGTGGTTGAAATGAGTGAATTGGAAAGTTGATAATCTAACGGAATTTAGTGTTCTAGAGATTACAGAAATAGGAAGTGGTGATAAGATTGCCGAAGGAATTAAATAGAAGGATGAGAAATTAATTTTGAGGAATTGGGAGTACTATGACCCAAAGTGGCTAATGAAGGCAATATGTGATAAGTAAGGGAAGTCAGTTTAGACATCCGAATATTCGAAATTGTAAACTGATCTCATGCAGCTAGCAATAGAGGCAGCTATTGCAGCAACATTTAATTACATACAAACAGATTGATTCCTTGGCATTTTGCTCAACCTAGAATCAGAACTCTTAATGCTAATTGGTCACTGAACATCTTTCGTTATGAAATACCTTTATGCCTTTTTGGGGTTATAGGCTGAAGGAAATTCTAAAACAAGGCATATATTTGTTTTTTTCAGATATGCAGACGATGATTAATTTTGGGATTTTGATACCTTATTTGATACCTTCAAAGTTATCTTTGTCTTAATAATGGTCACGGCGGTAGTGATTTACACTTATTTGATATTTGCATTATAAATACCAACTTATTGGCAATCAACTACTGTAACTGGATGGAGTTATGTTCTGTGATATTTGTAACAAAGACGGATTCATTTTCTTGAAATTATGCTTTTCACTATGTTACTGAAGGCATTGACCCTTCATTATAAGTAGGTTATCACCTTCACTAAAATAGGAGCAAAAGTTGATTATATTGTGTGAAATATCTTTAAAAAAGAAAATGACTTGCATTTGTAAGAGTGACATTCACATCACCAGACATCTTAAAGCAGATTGTAACAATATAGTTACCACTGTAAGAAGCATAGCAGCCAAATAGTGCCCAGCAAGTTACTGCAAACAGCAATTTGATAATAACTAGGTAACCTGTTTTTGTGATACTGATCAAGAAATAATATTGGCCAAGGCACTAGGGATCACTCATGGACTCAGATCTTCAAATAGCAAGATAGTAATAACATTTTTCATTGTTCAGTGTGGGAGCATCATATATTAGGAGGCACTCAAACAGTTGATGACATTAACTTTTACTAAACAATAGAACAATTGATGAGAAAATGAACATAAAAGCTGATTTCCTGCCTGGAATAAACAGGAGTTGCGTTTCGAGCCATCCCTCTTTTCATGTTCCAATTGCACAGCATGTAGGGATTATGCGGCACACTGTCTAGACTGGATTGCAAGGCACTCCCAGACTGATCCAAACATTGAAGTGTCATCTTCAGGAAGCCTATTGTCTGCAATGGCCCTGGTGCAAGAAAGTGCTGCAGTGTTTGTACGCTCAGCTTCAGTCAGGGGGTTGCATTCCTGGATCATCAGCCACATTCGCAGAGGATAACCCTGTCTCCCAGCATCCATCTGTGTAAGGCATCTGGCTATTAAAATGATGCAGGAACCTAAACCTAAACTTCTCAAGGCAAAATGTATCTTGGCAGCTTCCAGAGTACTTGGCACAGACTTCAGTTCCAATGATCACAGATGACTAGTATGTTTACCGAATAGATGCATCTTCTATTGGCTAGGTCAGCTATGTTATGATATGACACTCTCAATGTGATGTGTACACAGTCTATAGCACTTTGCACTGAGGGAGGCCCACATTGTTAGTGCCCAGGTTGAAGCACTGACCTTATCAAGGGATAATGTGATGAAATGGTGTGATCTGGCATCGGTAATTGATACATTTCTGGATTGAAAACTGAAAGATCCCCACAGGCTTTGAGCTGATCTTTGGAAGTAGCATAAAAATGTTCTTTAACTATGTATTTGACAGCTAACGGGATAGGATAGCCACCCATTCCTTCAGGGCACAAGTGCTGCGCTAGCAGATGCTCCAGCAGTTCAGTAACTATGTCCCAGGACATCCTTAGTCTGAGGTGGCATTGCATTTTGCTCATCTGGAGAAACTTATACTGGGAACAATAAAATCTGAGCTTCCTGTGCCTCCTCTGCATCATGAGAGGAGTTTCAGCTATGACCTCTGTATGGGGAGGCTGTTCAGTAGCCAATAGGCTGCTATTTCAGGGCTTGCTGATGTATTTCTTCCTCCTAGATTGACCCTCATAGAATCATAGAAGTGGCTCGGTGGCTAGCACTGCTGCATCACGACGTCAGGGACCGAGGTGACTATCTGTTTGGAGTTTGCATGTTCTCTCTGTGTCTATGTGGGTTTTGTCTGGGTGCTCTGGTTTCCTCCCACAGTCCACAGATGTGCAGATTAGGTGGATTGGCTGTGCTAAATTACCCATAGTGTCTAGGGATATGCAGGCTATGTAGAGTAGCCAAAAATGTGGAGTTACAGAGTCATAGAACATAGAACATAGAACAGTCCAGCACAATACAGGCCCTTCGGCCCAAGATGTTGTGCCGAACTTTTACCCTAAGCCTAAGGCCTATCTAACCTCCACCGCTACCTTATACTATCCTCCATATGCCTATCTAATAGCCGCTTAAATGCCCCTAATGAGGGCGACTCCACTACCCTCTCCGGCGATGCATTCCACGCCCCTACCACTCTGCATAAAGAACCTACCTCTGACGTCTCCCTGATTTCTACCTCCTTTCGCTTTAAAACTATGTCCCCTCATAAAAGCTACCCCCACCCGAGGAAAATGTCTCTGGCTGTCTACTCTATCTGTACCTCTGATCATCTTGTACACCTCTATCAAGTCACATCTCATCCTTCGTCTTTCTAAAGAGAAAAGTCCTAGCTCTCTCAACCTTTCCTCGTAAGACCTTCCCTCCATTCCAGGCAACATCCTGATAAACCTCCTCTGCACCTTTTCCAAGGCTTCCACATCTTTCCTGTATTGAGGTGACCAGAACTGAACACAATACTCCAGATGTGGCCGAACCAGGCTTGATCTTGATTGATCTGTTTGTCTGATGACCGTGGCTTCTGCTTTCCTGTACTTTCATCAGACTTTATGCCCTGGCATGAAAGTTGGCAGAGTTTTCATCATGTGCCAGTGTTGTACCACCTTTGCTTCCTGCTGCTGCTTTTCTTTAGTTGCTTTACCTTCTCAAGGTTATGCATAGAGATGTACAGCACAGAACAGACCCTTTGGTCCAACTCATCCATGCCAACCAGATGTCCTCAATTAACCTAGTCCCATTTGGCCCATATCCCTCTAAGCCCTTTCTATACAAATATCCATTCCTTTAAAATGTTGCAATTGTACCAGCCTCCACTACTGCCTCTGGCAGTTCATTCCACACGTGCACCACCCTCTGCATAAAAAAGTTGCACCTTAGATCCCTTTTAAATCTTTCCCTTCTCACCTTAAACCAATGATCTCTAGATTTGGACTCCCCACCTTGACTAATCACCTATCCATGCCCCTCATGACTTTATAAACTTCTATAAGGACACCCCTTAGCCTCCTACGCTCCAGGGAGACTAGCCCCAGCCTATTCACCATCTCCCTGTAGCTCAAACCCTCCAACCCTGGCAACATCCTTGTAAATCTTTTCTGAACCCTTTCAAGTTTCACAACAAATGTAATACTCCAAAAGTGGCTTAACCAGTATTGTGCTACAGTGATATGGTATGATACTGAATCTGGATGGGATGTCCTTTGGAGGGTTTGTGTAGACTCGATGGGCCAAATGGCCTGCTTCTACACTGTAGGGATTCTATGATTCATTGCACCATGCGTGCTGTAACTATACCTCCTGTTATGTCTGGGTCACGGTTCCAATAAACCTGTGTAGTGAATATCAGAAACAGAACAGTTGCTTAGTAATGTCAGCATTCTCATCACGGGTTTTAGCATTTTTTTTTTTGCTACAGTGGGACATTGAGGACCCTAGCAAGGAGTGCCATGGAATGCATCTACGTGAACCTTTGACAGAATGAACCACATTCTGAAGCACCACAGACAGGTGTTGAGCTAATGCAATAGGAGACTGTAACTGTGGTAGAATTACTGATAACTTGTCATCCCCAATCCCACTCCTTTTCCCCCTACATCACTCAGGTAAGGCATATAACAGTATATTGTCAATTGCTTAGCTTCAAAGTGAGAGGAAATCAGCTCCAGCCCTTGTGTAGCCTATGAGACTTGGACTGTCTTTGTCTTTCTGACGATCTGCAGGTGACACTCAAAGTCTCCAGTGATTATTTCTGCAACACAGTGATAACTGTGATCGACTTGTAATGACTAGGAACATGGTCACTGTTTTGAGTCCCATGTTGTTGATCACTGCACGCGTTTCACATGCAGAATTCTATGATTATAGATATCTTAAACCTGTATTATTTAAGTACCTGTTTCATGCAGTTTGAAGAGTCCCACATCACTCACAAGTAGAGCCTGCTCCCTCAGATAGGGAAATACCACTTACTCAGCCCATTTTTAAACTTGTATTGTGCATTTACAATATGCTTTGCGAAGTGAGTCGCAGCAACACCCTTTTCCTCCAATGTACTGTTGTTTCCCACTTTTTTATATGTCAAGTTGCCCCTACCCATCATAATTATTATCCCCTTTGCATCCCAGCATACTGCTTACAGTGCACACAGTGGTCTTCCTCAAACTCCTGATTACCACAGTGGATCCTAATAACCCTCCCCAAGTCTTGACTTTCAATGAACAGAATCCCAGGACTGACTGTGACCCAGCAACCTGACTTAGAACGACAGCCCCAACTGGTGAGTGACCAGACCACTGAATGATCTCCGTGCGCCTCCCTGACTGCCATAATGCAAATCCCCTGATTTGTTGCACCCTGCCTGCAGGACTGACTTCATGATATGTTCCCCCTGACTCTCTCCACTCCAAGCAGCCTACAGAGGTCCATGCCCCTGGATTCAAATCGGACAAACACCCTTGATAAACTGTTGTGGGACTCTCTGATGACTATTCCCCTGGCTTGACTGAGGATTTCTCTCCTTTGACTTTGAGACATTACCACTTGTTCGGGCATATTCAGTGCATTTACCATGTAAACTGCTGGCACTAACTGTAGGTGTGATGTTGATGTAGCACGGTGCTCTGCAGCACCATGTTCACCTTCTTAACTGAACACTGCAGACAACAATGACAAGCTATGTGGTTTGTGTCTGCACTAAACAGGCAGGGCAAGGCAGAAATACAATGAGGCTGTAAGTGCTGAATGAGGTGGCAGCGCGCAAGAAGGCAAGGCTGGGCAGAAATGCAGTGAGCATCCAAGTAAGAACAAAGTGAGTGAGTGCTTCAAGACCATGCTAGGAGCTGAGATGCCCCCTGTTCAGATGCATGAGATGGGCAATCTGCGCTGACAGCAGTATTGCAATGAAATGTGTTGGTGGGCTCCGAAGTGCAGTGTTGAAGTGGAGAACTGTTGTCTAAGTGAGCCGCAGATGTGCTATGATGTTGGTGTGCCTCCGATGCCAACGTCCATAGCTGATGGATTCAGCCAGTCACTGCCCCTGAGATGTGGGGAATATTGGACACAGCACAGGTCTGGAGGGACAAGTGGCAAGCCAGACCTGCTGCATATTTCTGACGTTTTCTGATTTACGTTAGATTTCCATCATCTGCAGAATTTTGTGTTTCTATTAGTATTCCTCTTTACTGGCTTACCCAACATTTTCTCCTACACAACATAGTCGGACTTTTCTGAAGTCCTGGGAGAGAATGAGTTGGAGCAGAAAGTAAATGATAATCACCAAATAGATTGATACTAATGGCTGCAGTCATAAATCTTCCTGCATGTGTGACACAGTGATACGGTGGTGGGCAGTTGACAGTCACAAACCACATTGTTATGACTGTTTCTAACATTTCCTGTTCCCTTTGTAAGACTGCTGGCTCGAAATCACTTAGCAAGTGCTCCTTTCGGGGTCATTTTCTAACTTTGTGGAGCTGCCAGCAGGTGCTTGAATTTCAACTTCACACTCGTGTCTCAGCTGGATAGCAGAAGTCAGAATGTCGGTCCTGTTGTTTAGGCACTGCAGATACAGCAGCCTGTGGGTTGAAACCATTCATAACCAGTCTGCCAAGTAGCAATTCATTGAAAACAGTTGCGGCTCCAATTTGATTCCTCCTACTCACAAATATGAGTGAGATCTTCACTGTTCATGAAAGCTAGTAATTTCTAGGTATCCTGGCAGCAGGTTAGAGCCACTTTTACAGTCATTGTGAAGCTGATTTCTGAGCAGGAATGTTCGGAGCTGATTTTCATCTCCTCCTTCAAATTCTCCTTAACTGACTGCACCATTTAGCCAGGCGGGTCAGCCAAGTTTATTGCATGCACATTTTCAATGTTTTTAAAAAAATCCTGTTTTTGTTGCTCTTCAGAGCTAATCGTTTTCTCATTATCAGGCAGCCATGCAATCAAGTTAAGACATCAATGCACAGGACAGAATGACAGAGCAATTATTCATTTTTTTTTTGTGGTTGTATTATTGATATCAAACAGCTGGAGGCCTAGCTATAAGCACTCCCTGCTACTCAAAACAGCAAGTATTTTAATAAAACCTGCTCTACATTACTGCTTTACTGCACTTACCTCTCTCGTTCCTCATTGTTATGTGTAAAACAATTTGATTTCACATGAATTTTACATGGAAATATACCAAGAGAAATCTTTACAGCATTTGGTGTTTAATTATAATAACATCCATATACTGAATGTACTCAAACTACTGCATTTGCTCTTTGTTTCATTTTTAAGTGTCCTTTTTTTTTCTAAAAAGGGAAGTTCGAAAAGACATCATAGGAGCAGGAAAACTTGACGTTTCGGGCCTAAACCCTTCATCAGAAATGGGGGGGGGAAGAGGGTTCTGAAATAAATAGGGAGATAGGGGGAGGCGGATAGAGGAGAGGATGGGTGGAGAGGAGGCAGACAAGTCGAAGAGGCGGGGATGGAGCCAGTAAAGGTGAGTGTAGGTAGGGGGGTAGGGAGGAGATAGGTCAGTCCAGGCAGGACGGACAGGTCAAGGGGGCGGGATGATGACTCCCCTCCAGCCCCATCACACCCGACACTTTTCCCTGTAACCGCAGGAAGTGCTACACCTGCCCCCACACCTCCTCCCTCACCCCAATCCCAGGCCCCAAGAAGACTTTCCACATCAGGCAGATGTTCACCTGCACATCTGCCAATGTGGTATACTGCATCCCCGTTGTGGCTTCCTCTACATCAGGGAAACCAAGCGGAGGCTTGGGGACTGCTTTGCAGAACACCTGCGCTCAGTTCGCAACAAACAACTGCACCTCCCAGTCGCGAACCATTTCAACTCCCCCTCCCATTCCTCAGATGACATGTCCATCCTTGGCCTCCTGCAATGCCACAGTGATGCCACCCGAAGGCTGCAGGAACAGCAAATCATATTCAGCCTGGGAACCCTGCAGCTCAATGGCATCAATGTGGATTTCACAAGCTTCAAAATCTCCCCTCCCCCAACCGCATCCCAAAACCGGCCCAGCTCATGTCCACCTCCCTAACCTGTTTATCCTCTCACCTATCCCCTCCTCCCACCTCAAGCCACACCCCCATCTCCTATTAACTAACATCATCCCGCCCCCTTGAACTGTCCGTCCTCCCTGGACTGACCTATCTCCTCCCTACCCCCTACCTACACTCACCATTACTGGCTCCATCCCCGCCTCTTCGACTTGTCTGCCTCCTCTCCACCTATCCTCTCCTCTATCCATCCTCTATCCGCCTCCCCCCC
>JAHRHZ010000066.1:2089811-2108493 GCA_024137785.1 Ginglymostoma cirratum
CTCACCTATCCCCTCCTCCCACCTCAAGCCACACCCCCATCTCCTATTAACTAACATCATCCCGCCCCCTTGAACTGTCCGTCCTCCCTGGACTGACCTATCTCCTCCCTACCCCCTACCTACACTCACCATTACTGGCTCCATCCCCGCCTCTTCGACTTGTCTGCCTCCTCTCCACCTATCCTCTCCTCTATCCATCCTCTATCCGCCTCCCCCTCTCTCCCTATTTATTTCAGAACCCTCTTCCCCTCCCCCATTTCTGATGAAGGGTTTAGGCCCGAAACGTCAAGTTTTCCTGCTCCTATGATGCTGCTTGACCTGCTGTGTTCATCCAGCCCCATGCTTGTTATCTCGGATTCTCCAGCATCTGCAGTACCTTTTATCTCTGTTCTAAAAGACATATGTGCAAATGGCTTCGGGCACTTGCACTTTCTCATTAGTACAGTTAAGTCTACGATCTGGCCAATGAGTTATAGGATCTGAAGATCTGCTCAGAATCTCATCAGCTATCTTTAAGGGCAAAGTTTAACTTGTCGGGAGAGTGGGCACCCAATGCAGAGTTTGCTTTGGAAACTTTACTAGACAGCGTAACTAGAACCTTATCACTTTGAGAAAGGTGATGGATTGCTCTTTGTCAACACATCAAGGAATATTTTCCTGACTCAAATTGATACGATGCAAACTATGCCCAGACAGTGACGTATGTAAATATTGCGAAGAAGCCATTCTAATAGAGTAGATCTTTGATCATTGGGAGCAGTGTATAAAATGTGAAAATGCAATTTCCAAGGTGGTCTGAAATTTGAATAAAACATTGTCTTTCATACCAAATTGGTGAAAAGTAATTAAACAAATTTCAGTGGGTGTAAACAATTAAAAGCAATTTATATTTGATCTATAAAATAATTTTTAAATGCTTAATATTTTAAGGGGAGGAGAAAATAACCAGCATCAGTTCTTTAATGAAAGTGATCCTGACTAGGACACAATTTGTGCATCAACTGAAAATCTGTAGCAGCCTTTCGGTGAGACACTAGCTGAATGCATATGCCTGGAAGACCCATCACTCGTTGTCTAATCCACCTTTGATTCCTTTAACAGCAGCAGTGTTGGCACAGTGAGATTTTATTTCCCTCTGATTTCCCAGGCTTTCTCTGAGAAACAAGCTTGAAGGCAATCCTGCTGGCAACTCTTGAGCTCCGATTGCCATGGTACCAGCCTCAGATGATGCAAGCAGAATAAGAGAGCTGTTACCAGCAGTTGTCAAACTTTATAGCCTTACATTCACACTTCATACCTTGTAAATCAGTGCTACATGAAGTAGTTTCGGAACATATAATATTCTTGAATTTATCCCACTATTGCATGATACCAACAAGAGAACATAGTCTCAAGTGTAGTGGGGGAGAGTCACAAAATTGGATTAAGTACATTACAGATGGTGCTGAATACGTCAAATGTAAGGGCTGAGTGCATCAACATTGTATAAGAACTAGGAGAAAATAAATGATAGCTATGTGAATGCAGCATGGGATACAATATTTCTATTCATTAGTATGAGCCTGATAGCATTTTTTAAAATCATTCATATGATGTTGACGTTGCTGTTAAAGTTAGTATGATGAGCTGCCTTTTGAACCTCTGTAGTCCATGTAGTGTAGGTATATCCATACTGCTGTTAATGAAAGCTTTCCAGGATATTGACACAGTTAGGAAAAAGTACATTTCCAAGTTAGGATGGTGTCAGACTTGGAAAACTTGCAACTAGTTTTGATCCATATATGCCTGTCACCCTTGTTCTTGTAGTTGGTAGAATATTGAGTTTTAATGGTTCTGTTGACAGATCCTTGGCACATTCGTACAGTACAACTTGTGGATGGTACACACTGCCGTGGTGCACTGAGTGTAAATGTTTAAGTTGGCGGATGGGGTGTCAAACAAGCAGAATGCATTTTTGTCGATTAGGTCAAGCTTCTTAAGTGTTATTGGAGCCACACTCACCTTGCCAAAGCAGGAATATTCCACCTTCCTGATATTTGCCTCTCACATGGTGGACAGGCTTTGAATTCCCAGCCTTGGACTTACTTTTACAGCCACAGTATTTATGTGGCAGGCCTAGTTAGATTTCTTGTCAGTGGTAACACTCAGAATGTTGATAGAGCAGGATTCAGCAATTGCAATATGTTTTCAGTGTCAACGGGAGATAATTACATTCTTCCTCCTTGAAGATTTTCATTGTCTGGCACTGAATGATACTAACGTTACATGCCACTTATCAGGTCAGATTGGAGTGATCCTTCCTTTTCCCATAAGTTCCTATGTGACTAATGTGTGGACATACTGCAAGTTAAGTGTCTCTGAATTTGGAAGTGTCTAGTCAATAGTGACATAAATCAGTTCCTTCAGCATTTAATGTTTAGTATGGAATTAGTTAACGCTTAGAAAAATGGGGACGAATCGGGGCAGGGGGCAGTTAGCATGAATCTTCAGGAATATGCATAACTAATTTAGTTTAATGGAAACTAAGGAGAGTATTGATAAAGCAAATGCGATGCAGGTTGTTTATGGGTTTTAAGAAAGCTTTGAGAAAATGCCATATGAAATAAAAATTAAGACATTTGATGGTAGATTTTGCATTTACCTGCAAGTAAAACTAACTTTCATTTCCATTTTGCAGTGGACAATTGATCCGTGCAGTACTTTTTTGCCCAGGAAACTTATTAACGTTATTAAAAGGTATGTAGCCTGATAGGTCAAGGCATGGCCATAGGGCAGAAAGCAAACAGGTTTCTTTAGTATCGCAATGCATGGTTGGTGGTGCAGCTAAGCAATCATTGGTAGGCCATATTTTCTTTTCTGTTCAGAGAAGTAATTTGGACAGAGGCAGAAAAGTCAAATAACATTGAAATTCATATGAAAATTTAAGGACATTGCAAGTTTCAGGAAGAAGGAAGGAGGTTGCAGGATGGCATGAACAGATTAACAGACTGAGCAGTTAGATTGAATTCAAAACAAAGAATTTCAAATGAGATACCTTGTAGATGATTCCATCATTGACCACAACCATCTTCCATAATTTTGCTTATACTCTCCATATTCCTTTATAACAGTTGGATAAAAGTAATGACCATGTTGCTTGCTCAGATAGGTTTTGTGAGGTGCAGAGAGACAGTGATCCAATGTCTTCTTTGAGGACTAAGATAGGGAAGATTGTTTCCATACCTGCACAACCTTGAGAGAGAGCCCAGATTTGTAAATACTAAGTCAAGTTTAACTAAACTATATAAATTTTTAAGTGATAGCAAGAATTGCAGATGCTGAAGTCAGAGACAATACAATATGGAGCTGTAGCTCCTATTTGCATCACCTACTCTGTACCTAACTTAGTGTCGCAGTACACATGATCCTACAGCTTTGTATTTCCTCATCTACGACACTGATAGATGGTGAAAATTTGATACCTTAGTATATACCTCTGTGGGCATCAATAGTCACATCCCTGTACAATCTCTACTTCAATCATCACATCAATTTTTGTTTTTACCAACAAGGTAGAAATTTATATAGACAACACAGTATGGAGCTGGAGGAACACAGCAGGCCAGGCAGCATCAGAGAAACAGGAAAGTTGATGGTTTGGGCCTGCTGTGTTCCTCCAGCTCCACACCGTTGTCTCTGACTCCAGCATTGTGCCCTGGCTCAATATTTGCTGATACCCAGCTGTTCTTGATGCAGGTGTTGAAGAATGCCGAGTATGAGGACTCTGTGTATAATTCTTTTTCCTTGAATGTGAATCATCTGTGACATTAAGGTGTGGATATTGTTTGAAGTATGGTTTGAAGATGATGTCTTTGGAACCAGATTCTTACCAGCCGTTGAGGTAGTACTCCTGTAAATAGGCACACTCTGCATCTGTTTTCTGTGCTGCTTGAGCATTTGCATTATTGCTAACATGGTCAAGAAAGTGTAGGCTTCCACATCTCAATAAAATTGATATCATGTGGTACCAGTATCTCCCTGGAAATGTCTACTGTGGTTTATTGTTTGCCTTGGATGTACTGTGTAGTGACATTGAAAGCCATATGGTGTAATCTCTGTATATGGAGATTAGTTATCTCAGTTGGCTGGACAGCCGGTTTGCAATGTAGAGTAATACCAACCGCATAGGTTCAATTCCCACACTGGCTGAGGTTTCCAAGAGGAATTCTCCTTCTCAAACTCTTGGGCCATGGTGATTCTCAGGTAAAACCACTACTAATTGTCTTTCTCTAATAAGAGAGCAGCCCTAAGGTCCAATGGGACTATGGTGACTTTTCTTTCCCTGTTTACCTTGTATTCCGAATGGCATCTTTGTCAAGTCTTTAATGTTGAATAAAGTGGCAAATAAATGGTAGTTTGTTGTAATTGTGAACCTGAATCTCATAATGTGCTCTGAATATTTCCAGAGTCCATGTGACCTTTAAGGCTTCATTCTCGTTGACTGTCTCTTGCTCTATCTCTGTCAGTGCCTTGAAAGTGTAATAAACAAGTCAGTGAGTAATGCATCACTGGGCTTACATCAGTACAACACCCAGCCTGAAGGATGATCCATCTGCTGTGATGTTGGTTAGAAATTTTGGCTTGTAGTGAGATGGTGTTTGAAGATAAGCATCTGCTGAGCTTGTTCAGGTACTCTCTGCTGGCATCCATCCAAGATCAGGCAGGGTGCTGATTCAGTAAAGACCACAGTGGCTTGTTTATCTGTGTCAGGTTAGGGCAGAGCTTCCTGAGCCGATGGACCATCCCATAAATGGTTGAAGGTCTGTAATATTATGAAGCAGAAGCAAATCCCTAATGGCCTTTTTTCTGGTGTGATGGCTAAGGCATCATGTATTCCAAAAAGCTGATTGCAGATTTGGAGAACTCATGTGCATGATCAGGTGTGAGCACTGTGTCCTGCAGATTCTGCAACACAGCCTGCATCACAGATAAGGGTATCATCCATGTGGCTCCTTTGGGTGACTCCTTCTAGTCTTCTAAAATGTGAAAGATCTCTGGTGTGGAGGTGATCCCAAAGTGTAGCAGATTGAAGTAGGATCTGATCAAAGGTGTCTTTGTGGCTTGGGCACATCACCTAAAGGTAGCTGCCAGAACCTGACATTGGCATTCAGCTTGGAAAATACTGCTTCTTTGAAATCTTTACCAGACCTTCATCTACAGACCTTGTGGGGTGGACCTCATTTCCACAGCTCTGTCACCTTCATGAGGCCCATACAGATACAGAATGGGGTGTTTGGTTTGTGAAATGGGACCATCCCTAACTTTGCGAGCTGTGTTTCTGATGATAGCCGTCTAGGGATTACAGGCAGGTCAGTCAGGATGCTGTGGATGTATTGGTCTGGGCTATGGGCCGGGTTTTCCTGTAATGTGACAAAGGGAGGGGTTGAGCCTGATGGAAGAGCAATTGGTGCTGATTTTCACAGCAGGAGAGGTAGTTAAATGTCCCCATTGATAGGGGAGGAAACACAGAGGGTAGGAATAGTTGATAAAGTGGATGAGAGCTATTGAGTGGACACTGTGCACATAATACACGTAGTCCATGAGCTATGTTGAGGACAGTGGCAGACTTAGAGTGACTGGTGACCCTGTGAGTATGAGGTATCACAGCAGGTGGCACTTACCCTAGCAAAGCCCTGAAGATACATGACATTACTCCTGCATTGCAGTGCTTTCCATTTTACCCAGGTCTGTTCGTCAAGGTTGGTTGTTTCGTGTTGTGTTGCTGCGATCAGGATAAATGATAGCCCTCCATTTCTCCACCCCATCCACCAGCACCTCCAAGGCTCCACCTTGAACTAAGATGCCAGCTTTCCTTTCTGTGCCACGCCCTCAGTGATAACAATTGAGCACCCACAGTGTGAGGGGCAGTTCCTAGCTTGCAGAATCTGGAGTGATATGCAACTGGGTTTGAAATATGTTGCCAGCAGTGTGAATGCCAGAAACTCCCAGCTGTAGTGAGCACACCCACCTTTCCTGCCACATGATTGCACAAGAAGAACACCATAGGGACTGACTTTGTAATTAATGAGGAGAAAGGTGGAGGGTTGTGTGAGAAAAGTGTCTTCTATGGCTCAGCAAATGTGCCATGAATCTCACTTGACATGACACCTTATGAAAATGGGAACATTTCACCCAGAGAGCCATTTAATTTTTTGGCTGTTTGCACACCCAAATTGAAAGCCTTCTCCCCTCACCCCAATCTACAAAGTTTCGTCATTAGCACAAAGTAACTAACAGTGGACTTCAGGATCTGCTATTTACAGTGATCAAAATTTGTGAATCTAAGGGGTAAGTTCCAGTTGAAGATAATTCCACCTTTGGAGCAGAATAATATGCATTTTAGTTTTCCTATTTCTACCAAATGGATCATCTGACTTATTGTAAGCAACTGCACAGGATGTATGTACAGCACGGTAACTTTTTTGCAGTAGTTAGATGATGAATGGGAGCGTAAATGATGTGACAAGCCTTCTATTAATAAAGCGAAATGCATTAGTGACATTGCTGCCAACATTTTGAAGAGTGTCAGCATTGTGGAAATTATAGAGTGTGGTACAATGCACTGTAGGCTGATACCATAGGCTGACAGCTTTCTGTTTCAAGGAAGTAGCTTTGGGCAATAAAATGCTGACAGCGTGTATTAGACTAATTGCCAGTCCCATGTTCCAGGGTTCTGACCTTGCATCTGTATGACTGTTGGTGCTGAGGTTTGCCTGTACAAATAGATGAACTACTACAATAGTTGAGCTGATTAGGTTCTGGTCTCTTGAGCACTTCCAATTTTAGTTTTATCATTTGTGGCCATGCCTCTAGCTCTGAGGCCTGAAGGTCTGGAATTTTCTCCTTCAACCTCTCCACCTCTCCACCTCTACCTTTAGAGTACCATATATCCAGGCTGATGGTATCAGAAACATTGGTTGTGTTGTAAGAGGTGTAGATGGGAGCATACAATTACAAAATAACATTTATGAAGAGATTAAGTGAGTGTTAAACTTGGTAATTTCAATATAGGTTAATATGAGGTGAGACAATCCATTTTGTACCAAAAATAGAGATCTGAATATTATTCATTTGGTTAAACAGTAGGAACTGTGGAATTTCAAAGATTTTGGGGCCCATGCATGTGGATCACTAACATGTAGGGTCAGACGTAAAACTAAGCAAAAAAACCAAAATGGAGTGTTAGCTATAATAAATAGAGCTAGAAATAAAGATTAGGAAACTTTAGAAAGTCTTGGCTATAACTTTTCTGGATCATGGTTTACATTTCTGGTCACTGGACCTTTTCAAGAATATATTGGCCATGAAATGCAGATTTGTCAGAATGTGGCCAGGGCCTTAAGGTTTATATTATGGCGAATAACTATTTCCTGGAATTTTGAAGATCACTAGGGGAGCTGATTGACATTTTTAGCATTTTGAAAAAGTCAATTGGGTACATAGAGAATAACATGTTCTGCTTGTGGAGGAATCTAGAACAAAAGCACATAACCTTCAAAATCAATTTGAGAGCATTCAGGGTGTGAAATCAGAAAACACTTATCCACACAGGGGAATTTTCTCTCCCACAAAATGCAAAGGATGCCACCTCAATCAATTTTAAATTTGAGATGAATTGATTTTTGCTCGACCATAAGACCATAGGTAAAGGAGCAGAATGAGACCATTTGGCCCATCAAATCTGCTCCACCATTCAATCATGGTTGATGTGTTTCTCAACCCCATTCTCCTGCCTTCTAACCATAACCCTTGACCCCCTTACAAGTATATCCCCAGGTTAGATGGATAATATTAAGCTGAAGATTAACCATGATCTCACTACATGGCAGGACAGGCTTGAGGAGGTGAGGTGAACTGTCCATTCTTGTCATATGCTCCAATTTAAACACTCATTCTTTCACCCTCTGTTTCCATTATGATGCTTCTCTCTCTCTTCCATTTGGGTGTTCTTTTAAAAACTACTTCAACCAAGTTTTTGGCCATCTATGCCTTCATTGCAGATTTTATTGGAACTTGCATCAAGAAGATGCTTTCCAGAAGATCGAGAACATGCTGATATCCATGGCTGTCCTGGCCCACTGAAATCCATCTTTTGAAGCCATTCTGGCTGCTCATACTTCAGCTTCAGGTTTTAGAAGCAGTACTCTTTCAGAGGCAAGCAGACAGGAGTCAAAGACCAGTGTACTAGACATTGTCAGACACAGACACACAGTGTGCAGTCATGGAAAATGAGGCTTTCCTGGCTACACAGGCTTGCTAGAGACTTTAGGACTATATATCCTTGTCCTTGAAGTAGTCAGAGGCAGATCATAGACCACTGGTCTCACTACTGAATGGGAAGGAGTCGGTCAGGATGTCCCCATGGGTACAATGATTCCAACTCCACCTTATGAGGTTTACACAAGAGAGCAAATTATAGACAATGGTGGATGTGCTGTCCTGATAACAGTGGACAGCTTTACAAGGCATGATTTGGAGTCTATTTACAGAAACCTATTTTGAGCACTGATGTTCCACAATCACAGACCACTTACAGGTTTCTGAGGAAAGGCTGGTTGTTCTAGCTTCACCGCTGGGAGAATTTTGAATAGGACAGCAGGGAATACTTGGATCACCACATGCAAAGCTAGAGGTCAGCTATCACTGTGATGGCTGTGGATCTGAAAAGAGATTGAAGATCCTACTGCTAGCTGTGAAATGTTTTCCTATTCATGTGCCTGAGCAGTGTGAGCCAATCATATGTACCAGTTTCCCAACTAGACAGTAGGAACAAATCTATTCACTTTTGACGGGAAATCTTGCACTATTGCTGCCAACTATATTTCACTGTGGATATTCTGTTATCTTGTCAAGGTGGTAGGTTCGTTGTCCTTCACTCGAGAGAACCATGGAATTTTGGAATGGAAACCTCATTCATTTTGATTTAGTTAAATAAGTTTAAAGTAATGTGCTTAAAAACTGACTGACAAGTTTTTACAAAAGGAGGAGAACCATTACAACTCTGCAATTGGTTGTAACACTGGGAAGGAACAGCCTGGCTTTCCATCTCATTTTGAAATCAGAACAAGTACAAAATTTATCCCACAGTGCCAGTTATGCTATTGATGTAAGAGGTGGATGGAAAACTCTTCCCCTCCACCAGACCCTGTGGATTGACGCTGTCATAAGCTGCTGACAGCATTCATCTGTATTCTGGCTGACGATCACAGTGAAAGGCAATCCGCAGATGCATATCATTCTCAACACAGGTCAAGAAACCAGCTTTGTATTATTTTCTGACACTTTCTAAGTAAAGTGAGAAGGAAGTAAATAGAAATAGACCAACTATTTTTTTGTTGTTCCAGTATGTGTCTCTTAAATCAACAGGACTTCTTGAGCTGAAATTTTTGTCTTGAACCTTTTTCACAGCAATCAATAATGTGCAGAGTAAGACGCCTGAACAGAAAGCTTATAGAGGGAACAGGCAGGGCACAGAACAGGAGAGTGGTAACTAGATTCCAACTGGGTGGCATCAGAACTTCAGGAAAGGTCAAGGGCAAAAAGGGATATTCTCTTTCCTGCATTCATCTCACCAGGCTGCCTATTGAAATGCTTTGACATCTTCAACCTCATCTTGCATATTACTCCCAACTTTTGAGGAGAGAATTCTCTTCTAAGGTCAAAGACTTTACAAAAGTAGGATTAGTAACTGAAATGAGCATCAGATACAAACTGTCAGCTTCATTGATACTCAGGGCTGCTATGTATCTGTTAAAATAGCTTAAAGTTTTGTTATGCATTGAGCCTGCACACGTTGTATTTATTAAGCCCCTAAAAATTAGTTAAATGAATTAAAGACCACAATGTAGTCAAACACTTGAAACGTGCTTTGGTTATCCAACAGCTATATGATTTGGGCACCTGCTGGGAGGCCTTTTTAACCAATAATTTATTCAGAGCTAAGGTGGTGGGGCAGGGAGCATGGAAGTTGTCCCTATCACATGCTGTTAACTGGGTGCTAGAGGATTCAAAATGGTGCCAGTAGGCTTATTGGCTCTTCATATTGATGAGCCTCCTGCCATCCTTTTAAAAGGGGCATACAGCTGGGTGCCCAAGTCTCACTCTTTCCTTAGGCCTGAGCTGATTAGCCAGTGTAGAGGATGTAGAACAGCTATGAAAAGTCGAGACATTTTTTTTGTGTCCTGGAGTAGCAGAAGGATTTCTGGAATCTGCATAATATACAGTCATAACTTTCTCTTCCAGTATCTACAGTATCGAGGTTGAAATGCATTGGGTAGCCAATGCCATAGATACTTTCAAAAGTTACCCATCTCTAAAGCCACCTGCGCTGGTTGGCAAGATTTCACTGATTACCCTTGTTCCTAGTGGAGGTTAAATCAAAATGTATTCTTCATAATCACTTTTTTTATTATATTAATGACCATTTAATCCAAATGATTTTCACAGCGAGTTGGCAAATAGATTTATATCCACCAACTGTTATGTGTGCAGGTGCTTATTTTAGATATAAGATGTTTTAGAAAAACCTTCTGCTAGTGATGTGTACAACAACGACATCTTGTATTAATATAGTGTTTTTGATGCTGCAACACATCATCCCTTGCCAGTTCACAGGAGTATATCAAACATGAACTGATGCCAAGCCAAATAAGGAGACATTAGGATAACTGACTTGTGTAATGATGTGGATTTTGGGCAGGGTCCCTGGACAGTGGGATACACCAGGGCCCAACAACAATGAGTTGTCAACTTTTGTTTGCGTGCATCTGAGGTTTGAACTTGGAAAGAGTTGCAAGAGGCCAAATAGCTACCTGTAAATGAGATATCAATTAAAAATTAACAGCACCATCGTAACTCATAACCTGTACTTTTTGTTACTTTTAGAACTGCCGTAAATTCACATGAATTGTTCATAATGGAGAAGCCTAAATGGTCTAATTTCTTTCTCTGACTATTGAGCACTGCAGTTCTTCACTGAAGTAAGTTCTGCTGCACATAATTAACATTTGTATTTTGGCAAATACTTTAATTAGACAATATTGAATGAAAAACTCAGCAGTGTTTTGTAGGCTGGTTACTTGTTTGAGGAATCTATCAGGTTGTTGTCCCACTACTGACCGTGGCCCCTTTCTGGGATAGCTGTAGCTGTCATCAGCTAAGAGCAGTCATTCCAGTGGGTTTGTTAACTTGAAGCAGTGTTTGTGCTGATTACAAAGCAGAACCTTATTCCAAACCCCACTTCAAATTTCTACTGCTTATTTTTAAAATGCCCAGACATGATTCCATATTCCAACCTCAGTTTATGTTTTAATTGCAAGCATAAGGCTGGTCTAATTCTCGTGCTGACCCTTGCATACTTGACAGATGTACACTATACAGTTATTCAATTTCTGTCACTTTTGATGTGCTAATGTTGTTTTACTGAAGGCCATTATTTTAGGATTGCAGTTGTATGAAAGTGCCCATTTTGTCTGTTATACCCTCTGCGCTTCACCTAAATAGCTTATCAAATGTGAGCCATGAGTGAGTTGTCTCCTGGCAGTTTGACTGTATGTGCCAACCTTAAAAGCTAGCACAGAAATATCCCAACAGAACCAAAGGAACTGACAACTCCAAAGTAGTCCTGAATATGGACCTCCTGATATGTGAAGGCATGGAACTACAATGAAAGTGCAGCCAGAGAAAACATGCATGGCATAATCTTCAGTCATCACTGTGCCAAAATTGTAGGGACGTTGGGGGGTGGGAGCAAAAAAACACCCCCAAAACTATCCAAAAGTATAGATTGCACCTGTGAATGCTAAAGGCAAGCGATTTATTCTGAGAAAGACGTTTGGACATGTAGACATGGACAATTCTAATTTCTGACCCTTAGCAATTTATTCATTCATGGTCTTTGGGCACCAGTGGAAAGGCTAATATTTATTAGCTATCCCTCAAGGTCATTGAGAAGGTGCTGGTGAGTTAATTTCTTGAAGTGCTGCAGCCAATGTGATGAAGATACACCCACAGTGATGTTAAGTAGGAAGTCCCAAGGTATGTAGATAGGATGGTTAAGAAGACCTTTAGCGTGCTTGCCTTCATTGCACAGATCTTTGAGCATAGGAGTTGGACGTCATGTTGAGGTAGTACATGGCGTTGATGAGGCCTCGTCTGGAGTACTGTGTCCATTTCTGACCACCCTTTTATAGGAAGGATATTATTAAGCTAGAAAGGGTTCAGGAAAGATTTACCAGGATGTTTCCAGGAAGGGAGGTTTTGAGTTATAAGGAGAGGCGGTAAAGGTGATAAGGTGAATGGCAGGTGTCTTTTCCCTGGAGTGGAGGATTTCAGGACTAGAGACATATTTTTAAGGGGAGGTGAAAAGGTTTAAAAAATACATGAGGGGCAACCTTTTTACAGAGAGAGTGGTTCGTGTGTGGAATGAACTTCCAGAAGAAGTAGTGGATGCAGGTACAGCTACAACATTTAAAAGATATTGGATAAGTACATGAATAAGAAATAGTTGGAGAGATATGGGCAGAGTGCAGGCAAGTGGGACCAGGTTAGTTTAGGATGATAGTTGGCATGGACTAGTACGGCTGAAGGCTCTGTTTCTGTGCCGTTATGATCCTGTGACTCTATTTTGGTCTCATGACAATGGAGGAACAGCTGTATGTTTCTAAGTCGGGGATCACATGTTCCTTGGGAGTAGAGCTTGGAGGTGGTCATTTTCCATGCACCACTGCTCATGGTGTTTTTGGCTGGTAGAGATCAGTTTTTAGAGATTTTTATCAAACAAAACTTGGTGAATTGATGTAGTACACTTTTGTAGATGGCACACACTGTGGTGATAGGGAATGGAATAATGTTTAAGGTTGTGAATAATGTGTCGGTGAAGCAAGCTGTGTTGACCTGGATAGCAAAAAACCTTTTTGAGTGCCACTGGAACTTCACTTGTCTAATGGAGACTTTTTAAATATTGGACAGATTTTGGTGGAGTCAGGAACAGAGCCACATGCCACAGAACAGTCAGTTGCTGACCTGCTGTTGTAGCCACTCTGAATATGTAGCTGTACCAGTTAAGTTTCTGGTGATTGGTAGGATGTTGTCGTTGGGAAATTCAATGATAGAAGATGGTAGCATATTGGTAATGTAATTGGACCAGTAATCCAGAGGCCTTGGCAGATGCTTTGGAGGTCTTGGGTTCAAATCCTATCACAACAGCTAGTGGGCTTTAAATAGAATTGATAAAATCTGGAATTGAAAGCTAATTGTTAGTAATGACAATCACTAACTATTGTAAGAAAAAATCTAAATGAGTCATACCAGTCTTGAAAGATTAATGCTGTTTCTCTGTCTACAGGTGCTGTCAGACCTGCTGAGTTTGTCTCACATTTTTGTTTGCTTTTGACCTAGTTCACCATTGTCATTCTTTCTGCCATTCTTACCCAATGTGATCAACATGTAACTCCAGCTGCAAAGCAATGCATTTCACCCAGAACTGTCCTCTGAAATGGCCTAACAATGTGTAAATAAGATATCAATTAAAAATTAACAGCATCATCCTAACACATAACCAGTAATTTTCACTACTTTTAGAGTAGATCACGGCAGGGGCACTTGGACAAGGACAATAAACATTAACTTTGTCAGTGATGTACACATCCCATGAAAGAGTAAAGAAAATAAAATGGAACTTTAGGAGATGTTCAAGTTTCCTCTCTTCAGAATTCGGTCACTGTTTGGCTCTTGTGTGGTATGAATGTTCCTTACCATTTATCAGTTAAAGTCTGGATGATGTCCAGGTCTTGTTGCCTTAAGGTGAAGGGAAGGTCATCAATGAAACAGCTGAATGATTCAGCCTTGACACTTCCCTGGGGAATTTTTGAATCAATTTCCTGGGGCTGAAATGATTGATCTGCAACAAATGCATCCATTTTCCTCTAGGCTGGGTATAACTCCAACCAGCAGAGAACTCTTTCTGATTTCCATTGACTTCACTTTTACAAGAACCACTTGATGCCATAATGCTATCAAATGTTGCCTTGATGAAAAGGACACGCACACCTTCCCTCTGGAATAAGTCCCTTTGGTTCATGTTTTTGCAAAGGCTGCAATGAAGTCTGGAACGATGTGATCCTTCCAGAACCTCAAGTGAGCATTGATGAGGTGATACCATTGTTAAAAACATCTTTCAGTGCTTTGATAACGCCCAAAAATAGATTGAGCAGTAATGGGATGGATTGGATTTGTCCTGTATTTTGTAGGCAGACATATTTTCCATCTTATCAGATGCACCTTATTTAGCAGTAATGTAACAGCTTGATTAGAGTCATGCCTAGTTTTGGAGCACTAGTCTTCAACACTATAGCTGTAATATTGTTTGGACACCTGCTGTAACCAATGTCTTAGAATTATAGAATCCTTACAGTTCAGAAACAGGCCATTTGGCCTATTGAGTCTACACTGACCCTACGAAGAGCATCCCACCCCTCCCATCCTGGTAACCCTGCATTTCCCATGGCCAATCCACCGAGCCTGCACATCTTTTGACTGAGAGGAAACTGGAGCACCCAGACGAAACCCATGCAGACATGGGGGAGAATGTGCAAACTCCACACTGTCATCTGAGGGTGGAATCAAACCCAGATCCCTGGTGCTGTGAGGCAGCAATGCTAACCACTGAGCCACCGTGCCACCCCAATATGTTCATATATTTCTTGATAGCGCTATGGCAAGTACAATTTATAAGTGTTTTATGTTTTAGATGTTTTCTAATCCACCTATTCAGTGATGTTATTGCACACCTCTGGAGCAGGTGGGTTTTGAACACTGGATTCCTGGTACAGAGGTAGGGACACTACCACTACACTAGAAGCACTTTCTGTGCCATGTTTTAAACTGTCTCTTCAGTAAAACACCTGGAATGGGCTTGTGTTAGAATGTACTGAACTCTGCCTGTTGGTAAACCCATGTGATCAGGTTGTCATAGGGACTGGAGAGTCAGGTCAAAATTTATTCAAAGCCTGGGACCTGTTTTAATACCGGGACGTGAAGGAAGGAGTAGCTAGCCTTCCTGTTGACAGAGTTAGAGACCCTAGAGAGAGAGAAATATTCCTGTGTTTTCCAAATCAGGGAAGCTGCCAGAGCAGAATGCTTCCAAAAGCTTTTTTTCTGTTTAGCAAGAAGAAGGCAGACTTTTGAAGATGTAAGAAACTGAGGAATCGCCAAAGTGGACCTTGCAACTAGAAATCTGTTTGATTATGATCAGAAGATTAAGTGATGTGGCAGGTAGAAGCTGAAATGCTGGGAGGGATTTGCACTGGAACCTACAAGGCTACATTTTAGCTCAGAGTATGGTGCAACGTAGAAATGTTTCCTGGAGTTTCTGGTCCTGTGAAGTTAATTAGGACTACCGCGCCTACAGTGTGTTGGTTGCCTAGTGTGTGATGTTTAGTTGATTGTTGATTTTAGTTTTTGGATTACGACAATGTGAAAACATTGGATAGTGCAGGCCGTTTGGTCGGCACAACATCGTGGGCTAATTATCCTACCAAGATCGAAACACCCTGCATACCTTGTATTGAGATGTGATAAAAATGTGAAATCTTGTCATGTGATCATTTCATATGTTCCAGGGAAACTCCTATTTCTTTTGGAAAGATATCAGCCTCTATGGGACTCTTAAAAGTAGTATTTGGAGTGAATCAAATTGGCTGAAGGCTGGCATCTGTGATTGTGAGGACGTCAGGCGGAGACCAAAAGGCATTAACCATTTGACAAATCTGTCTGCAGATTGTTTGCAGACATTATAGCCTTGTCTTTTGGCATTTACTGTTCTTGGAGGCACTTATCATTTGGAAATACCATTTTTATCCTTAAAAAAGACAGGATAGTAGCAGAGCCAACACTGAGCAGCTACTGAACCTGCTCACTTATCGCGGCACTGTCTTTTAGATTGACATGAATCCTGAAGGACAAAGATATCTGGAAAAAACTGAATGTGTGAACATGAAATTGAGTCACTTAGATCCTGACGTAATTGTTATCAGTTACTCCTGACTATTCTTCCTCCCACCAACTCCTAGGTGGTATAACTCAGCAGGCTGCCATCTCAAGCTATACTTAAATGGATCGTCAACAGCTCTCAGGCATTGAGCTTTCGTTTACTTTACTTTGCAGTCACTGGTGGGCTCCAACCTTAATGGATTTGAAAGCTTCTATAGTTGCTGCTGTTAGCCTTGAACTCATGTTGCCTGCTGTTCTCCAATGTTGTTTCTCGCTGTTCTGGACAAAAATACACCCCCTTTTAAGCTGCTGCTGCAGCTCTTGAACAGCAGCCACACCACCTGTGCTGAATGCTTCACATTAGTTAACATATGAAAATCAATGTAGTTAAGGGGCTTCAATACATGATAATTGTGGTGCGAACCCTTTTACAGCACAAACCTTCAGTAATTCCAACTGACAATGCAATCCGCATACAGAAGACAGCCTTCTTCTTGATCATCCTTGTCCCAACTCTCTATCAGCTTTTTTGGCAGGTGAGGAATTACTTCGGTTGAGTTTGTTGACTGTTAGTTTTAAGCAGTTTCGGGAGGGCTAGTCAATGTTATCATGACATGATGCCTACGATAAAAATAACGTACTTATCAGTTCAAGAACAGCAGTGAGGTTTGAAGTCTTCAGATAATCTGAAAGCAGTTTATTTCAGGGAATACTTTTGGAATTTATTGTGGAGTATTGGGTAGAATTCTCAGTTTTAAAAACGGAAGACACTGAAAATCAGGTGCATTTGTGGAGAGAAAATTAGCAAGGAAGAAAATTGTTTGTATGAAGCACTGCTGTACAAATCTATGTCAATTCACTGGGGGCAGAGTGAGTGCACATTCGACTTGTGTGACCCACGCTGGTTTCCTCATTGATACCATTGAAGAAATCTGTGTGATATCTATATCCAACATTCCTGCAGTGTTACCTGTCTCCAGAGGATCAATATAGTTTGTGTAGCAATGCTTGAAATAGTGCTCTGTGGGGAAAATATTTTCCCATCAGGTGATGAATTCTCAAAAGAATTGGAAGAAGTTAGAAATCTTTGTAATTAATTTCTAAGTAGTGTAGACGAAAGTAAAGAAGGCACTAGAAGTACAAGAGGAATGTGATAGGTGTATTCCACTGACTGAACAGGGGCTGGTAATGGATCAAGGAAAGAAACAAAAGATGGCTCCACAGGAGATACAAGCAGAACCAATACATTTTCCTGCTGTCCAAGAAGATGGTAGTACTGGTTATAACTTAAACCTGATGAACAATGAGTCTAGATAGCTGTAAAACTGCAAGTATGTTCTTCAAGCTTCTGTCGGTCTTGTTTTGCCCTAACAATGGGCAGAAAATATATACAGGTACATGATTTGCTTTTCACTGAGTTTGTATTTTTAAAATGCAAACCAGAAAGAAACACGAGTAAACCTTAAAACTGTTAGAGTGAGTGAATATATTTATGACATTTCTCTGCCCACCACTTTAATGATTACGCCAGTAAATATAAGCAAGCAATTTCTGGTTCATGTTGAGCTAATGCCAAATAAATGTGTTTTTTGTTTGCTAGTATGACCAGTATTAATTCCTCACCTATGTAACTTTGTCCAATTATGAAGATTTATTTCCTTCGTCCTGCAATTATTATAAAGACACTGAGGTATGTGATTGGTAGGAATGGGAGCTACATCTGTGCTCTCAGGTGAACCTGCCTGGGACTTGCAATCTATTACATTCATATCGCTTGTTAATGTCATTCCTTATATTTCCCTATGGATCTTGGCCACTGGTACAAAAGGTGCTGGCTCTGCATGTTAACAACCGGACCTCCATCACTAGTGTGTAAATTGAAAACAACTTTCAAGGTTGCACAGTATAATCGGATGCAGTAACGCACGTATGAGCAGGCTTATGTTCTTCTTCTTGCACCACGGTAGTAATCTACGGTAAAATCTGAAATATAGGAGCGCATTATTTTAAGTGCAACTGATCATTATTCTAGCTGCACTCTGTTTATTTCTCAATTCTGGCAATTTTACAACTGCAGTGACAAGAATGCACAAAGCCAGTTAATGCATTGCCATCTCCTCCTTGTTGCAAAAATGAAAAGGCTGCAACAGCGAGCTGCAGACTTTTTTCATAAAACAACAAGCTGTTATTGCAGAGATAACAAGCATGGGGCTGGATGAACACAGCAGGTCAAGCAGCATCATAGGAGCAGGAAAACTTGACGTTTCGGGCCTAAACCCTTCATCAGAAATGGGGGAGGGGAAGAGGGTTCTGAAATAAATAGGGAGAGAGGGGGAGGCGGATAGAGGATGGATAGAGGAGAGGATAGGTGGAGAGGAGGCAGACAAGTGGAAGAGGCGGGGATGGAGCCAGTAAAGGTGAGTGTAGGTAGGGGGGTAGGGAGGAGATAGGTCAGTCCAGGGAGGACGGACAGGTCAAGGGGGCGGGATGATGTTAGTAGATAGGAGATGGGGCTGTGGCTTGAGGTGAGAGGAAAAACAGGTTAGGGAGGTGGAGATGAGCTGGGCTGGTTTTGGGATGCGGTTGGGGGAGGGGAGATTTTGAAACTTGTGAAATCCACATTGATGCCATTGGGCTGCAGGGTTCCCAGGCT
>JAHRHZ010000066.1:2108593-2169019 GCA_024137785.1 Ginglymostoma cirratum
CCAAGCCTCCGCTTGGTTTCCCCGATGTAGAGGAAGCCACAACGGGTACAGCGGATGCAGTATACCACATTGGCAGATGTGCAGGTGAACCTCTGCCTGATGTGGAATGTCTTCTTGGGGCCTGGGATTGGGGTGAGGGAGGAGGTGTGGGGGCAGGTGTAGCACTTCCTGCGGTTACAAGGAAAAGTGCCGGGTGTGGTGGGGCTGGAGGGGAGTGTGGCGCGGACAAGGGAGTCGCGGAGGGAGCGGTCCCTCCGGAAAGCAGATAAGGGTGGGGAGGGAAAGATGTCTTTGGTGGTGGTCTTGGGGCCTGGGATTGGGGTGAGGGAGGAGGTGTGGGGGCAGGTGTAGTTATTGCAGTTCAGACGGCATCCCAAAACATTCTTTAGCCCTGGCTCTGATGATCTGAAACTTACACACTTACGTCATGTCTATCCATCATGCAAAGTACATTCATAAAGCTAAATGAACATCACCATCAGACTGTCATATGCAGACTAAGCTAGCAGTCACATTTACCTACAAATTATCAAAGGATGCTGAAGCAATAACACATATTCAACATATGCAATGCTTATTTTAAATGTTTATTTTCTGTGCCAATGCTTACACTAGCACCAGCAGAGCACCTGTTGAATTTTTACCGAGAGGATACCCAAGTTTTCATTACTAAAACCACATGTGTCAAATCTCATAAAAAGCAAAAACTCCAGGCAGAAGGAGACTCATGGTAAAATTTGACTGAGAGGAGGAAGTCTGAAATTGTACTGAAAGATTAGAGTGAGAACCTCAATCATCATAATGGTTAAAGTGGCTATCAGTAAGAGTCATCAAAATATGTTGAACTTACACATGTTAGCTCAAAATTTTTTGTAGTGGGAAGGTTATATTTGTACATGAAGGTCATATTTTACATTTCAAGGTAAAGAAGTTGTTGTGAAGAATCAATCAGTTTGAATTTTTTTAGTCGGAATATGAGTACAATACTGATAGTTGCAGTAACACATGTTGTGCCTGAACGTAGTTCTGATCCGAGGAGTAATAGTAGTCTGGAGTCTAATCATGGCAATCTTCTTAATTAATCTCTACTTCTTACATACTAGCCTCAAAGATACACTTTGAAGGCCAGGATCTAGTCTAAGGCCTCGGTAGAAAAGTTAACAAAGTCATTGGAGTAAGATCTGTAGTGATTGGAACGAGGGCCAGGTGGGTCCATTGAATATGAGTTCCCTGATTGGGGTTGATAACCTGTGCCGATCAGGGAGTCAGTTACTTGTGTGTGACCATATAAACGTTTACAAAATCATGACGGGCATAGAAAAGGTGAATAACAAGGGTCTATCCCCTAGGGTGGGGTAGTTCAAAACTAGGGGGCACATTTTTAATGGTGAGAGGAGAAAGATTTAAAAAGGTCATGAGGGGCAATGTTTTTACACAAAGTAGTTCATTTACTGCCAGAGGAACTGGTGGATGCAGGTATAGTTACAATGTTTAAAAGACATTTGGATAAATTCATGAATAGGAAAGGTTTGGAGGGATATGGGCCAAGCGCAGGCAGGTGGGATAAGTTTAGTTTGGGAACATGGACTGGTTGGAACGAAAGAACTGTTTCCATACTGTATGAATCTATGACTCTACTACATGCCTATGGTCATCATTTAAACATGATTTGGGGCAATGTCAAAGAAATTGTTACAACTGTAGAAATTGATGAAGAGATATCCACTAAAAGATGGTCCACTGCTGTTTGTCAATGGTGATGGTGTTGTTCTTGCGTCTCTTCTGCTAAGAGTTGTTTAAATGTAACCAACTGACAATTATGTGCCAAATCTCAACCTGAGATTATATGTTTCAGTTTACCGAGAGAATGACCAGATACTATTTTTATAAAATGTACCTAGACACAATGATGTAAAGAGTTCATGCCTGTAGTTTAATTTTCAGAGTATTTAGCTTGAGCTCTTGAGAGTAAATAAAGTATTTTCATTTGATTTTTTTGAAAATTGGTTTGGTAGAGGCAAGTGGGAGGGCCTACTTATGAGTTTGCTCCTGGGCCTGACAAAAGTTGCTAACAACAGGTCCAGGCAGCGGACCATGGGGAGGCTCATAGTTCATGACAACCCTGCCCTATATTCATGACCAGGTGTCCTTCGAAAAGACGCACGCAGGGTTCACCAACACTCTCAATGCCGTTATAAGAAATGGTCACAGCGTGGGGAGGGTGAAGAGCCTTATTTTCCCCCTCGACCCCTATTTTAAAGCAGTCCCCTTCCTGTCTTCCTGCTGTTCCCTCACTTTTGTTGTGATTGCCCTGTCCCGGATGGGCTATGCTTAGAAATTGTTCTTTTACTTAGAAACATTTGACCAAAAAAAAAATTCAGATCTTTTAAAAGAATCTCTGAATAGAAAAAGGAAAAAAATACAAAGCTGGGTTCTTCAGCTTCTCATCTTTTTGGGGGGGAAGCGTGTGGGGGTTGGGCAATGGGGTATGGGCATGGGGCATGGAGGAGGTTGGAATTCCCGACTACCTTCTATGGCCACCTTTTTATCTAGATGTTCTTGGAAATGGAGCATGTGGCTTCGACCTGAAACCATGAAGGTTTTAGAGATAGTAGGGACTGCAGATGCTGGAGAATCTGAGATAACAAGGTATAGAGCTGGATGAACGCAGCAGGCCAAGCAGCATCAGAGGAGCAGGAAAGCTGAAATTTTGGGCCTAGACCCTCCTTCAGAATCATTTTCTACACCTTGTTATCTAGGGTTTTAGAGAGTGTGAACACTGCAGGGGCCAGAATACATTATCTCCCACTCCGACTCTTTTAATATACCTCCCTCCCTTGTTTTCCTACATTTTAGTTTTTTTGTATTGTGACAGTGTCCTTGGAGTGTTTGTAACTTGTTTATTTATTAACTGAGTAATTAGATAAATTGGTGGCAGGTTCAGCAAAAGAAAATAATGACCTATTTTCCAGTGGGTAGTTGGCTTTCTGTACAGGGAACAGTGGAAACTAATATCTGTGCTAAACTGTAGATTTACAATAAAACTTGTAAATATCTGAACATCTTCTACCACCTAATTATACATATGGATATCGATCTGTTAACCATTTCGTAGGGCTGAAGGAGGAAAATGGACTGAGGCTCAGATAAGGAGTCAGGGAGTGGAGCCTGGGAATATGATCAGGAATCTGGAACTGCAATCAAGAGGCTGGGTTCTGGAGTCCAGAGTCTGGAAAAAGGGTTGAAGATCTGGAAATGGCATTTGGGAGTTTTGGGAAGTCTGGCTGTGGAATGGAGGAACTTGGCTTCTGAACCAACAATCTGAGATTGGGAATCTGAGTGTAGAAACCGCAGTCTGGAATAGGGACAAAAGCAGAAATTGCTGGTAAAAACTGAGGAAGGGTCACTCGCTCAAAACATTAACTCTGATTTCTGTCACAGATGCTGCCAGACCAACTGAGCTTTTCCAGCAGTTTCTGTTTTGGTTTCTGATTTCCAGCATCCGCAGTTCTTTCGGTTTTTAGCCTGGAATAGGGAGCTATCGAATTATCCCAGACCCTCCTGTGGAAGGTAAATTCCTTATTCAAAATCCTGGAGTCTTTTACTGATTTTTTTTTTTGTTTGTTTTGCTTGATCTGTGATTTCTCTAATCCTAAAATGGATTCACTCTTTTCTCTGTGGAGCCTCATCTTTTGCTAGGATTTGTTAACAAGCAGAGAGAATGACTTCATTTCTTCTACTACATGCAGGCTTTTGACAACCTTAGATCAGATTTGTTCTCTCTCACTAGGCAGATAAACATGTTGTTAATCAATTTTAGCTTTCAGGTAGATGGAATGTGACCTTCCAGACCGCCGTCAGTTGATGGGATTCAATTGTTTTTGACTCCTGACAGATAAATCACACAGCTTGGTTCTTCTCCTGAAAGCAGTAGTTTCGATTGAAGTGAGGCTTGTATTTTTGTTTAAAAGCCCTGGGAACGTTACCCAATGAAGGATGGAGAGGCTTACACACGCATGACCATGAAGCTCTGTGTTCAAAGGGATGGGGATTGAGAAACAGGATGATGAGTTTGGAAAGGGATGCCAGTCAGGTTGATGGGTGGTGACAAGTGTGTCCAGATGTGAGGTGACCAGGGTGGTGAAGGTGGTGCAACAGTGATCCTGAAGAATTGATAGTGGGCAGCGTGGAACATGTTAAAATGGTGATCTAGTAGATTGAGGGCTTAATGGTTGAAGGAGAAGTGGTGCTAGTCACAGCAGACTGTGTGATTTGAATGTGACTTCTGGAGTAGCTCCCTTGATTGTCCTGTTTCCACAATCCATGAGGTATATTTTAGGGGAAGGTGGTAGTACAGTCGTAATGTCACTTATTTAATTAACACCAAGTCCCTGGCTAAAATTAGTTCAAATCCTGCCATGGCGGGGGTGAAATTTGAATTCAATGAAAACTTGGAGTAAAAGGTTAGCCTCATGGCAGCCATGTGATCATTAGAAAGATGCTTGAGTAGAACACAGATTTCACCACTAATTACCTCAATAAACTATCAGAAAAGAGAGCATTGCAATTCCCAAAAAGTATTCTGGAACAGCTCAATCTTATTTTTATTTTACACAGATAGCTCAAGAAAGCTGTTCGGATCAAGCTATTGTCCTGAGTCACACAATGATAAGAATGACCAAAGTGTGCGTTTATTCATGAGCCACTCAGTGTAGTGGGTCCGATGAGAAGAATCAATTGGAAAGGTACTTCCAATGGATTTAACTATACCTCATTACCCACGCCGATGTGAACCATGAGATCTCAACCTGTCATAAAAACTCGTTTGGTTTACTAATATCCTTTATGGAAGGAAATCTGCCATCCTTGTCCAGTCTGGCATACATGTGGCTCCAGACCCATGGCAATCTGGGTGATTCTTAACTACTGCCAGGACAGTTGGGTATGGGCGATAAAAGCTGGCCTAGCCATCAACATCCACAAATAAAACAAAGTTGATAGGCCAGCGGTTTCTTTCCTACACTGATATGGTGGGTAATGCACTTCAGCCTGTAATGAACATAATCTTCCTCTATGCCATACGGGGACTGCAAAGACCACGTAGCAGCTGTTATGATCCTCATAAAATTTTATACGTTGAAATAACCAAATTTATGGAAGGATCTGGAATTAAGTAAGTTATTGAACAGAATTCCACTTTTTATGATCTTAACAGAAATCAGAATCCATATAACATGAATTAACAGACCAATGGTGTTTCAGTCAAAAGGCTGAATTTTGCCTTCAGTAGTTGATACAGCAAAGCTATTTCTTACACGAGCACAAGCACGTACATTACTGCACACAAACGTGGCACCAAGCTGAGTTCTAAGGTTCCCTAAGTTGGTCTCTGGTATGTGGCATTTCTCACTTTCCCACTCAATTGTTTCAGCCCTCCATCACATCCACTGGCTGTTATATTTCATCCAAGGTCCCTAGATATAGTAAGTAGGCACCTATCTAAAACTTTCTACAAAGGCCATGCCAGTCCTGATGGAATAGCCTTCCAAAGTTCTTTTCTAACGAGTAAACTAACCAAACTTTTCTGAAACAATATCAGAAATTTCTGGTGAAACTCAGGAGGCCTGGCAGCCTCTGTGGAGAGAAAGTAGAGTTAATGAAGAAGGGTCAATGAACCCAAAATGTTGACTCTGCTTTCTCTCCACAGACGCTGCCAGACCTGCTGAATTTTTCAAACAACTTGTTTTGTTTCAGATATCCAGCATCCGCAGTTCTTGGTTTTATTTTTGTTTCATGTCAGATCATAATCTGATTCTTTGGCAGTTCTACATGCCTGGGTTATTGCCATTTCAGGATTCAGAGTGCATTTAGAACATACATCCCTGCCTTAAGGAGCTTCTAGTATTCTATTTTTGCTCCTACTGCAAATAAAAACTTGATATTTGTCGGAGAGCTTTGTTGGCTTCCCCTGATGAATTTTGTGTTCATCTTTCAGTCTCTGTTCCTCTTTGTTTGCAAATGTGTGATAATCACTTCCCTCAACTCACCTGCCTTACAGCGCTCTTCTGTATCTGGCCACACAACACTGGGCATAACTTCTTTTCTGCTTGGTCATCATGTCACATAGATCAATACTCCAGAGTATGCTATATTCATAACTGGCCCCTTCACCTTTTAAACAAATGTGAAACTAATGTCAAAATTTTTAAAAAATGATACCCTAAAATATTAAAGTAATTACAAAATATATTTCATGTTATGTCTTCTGGGTCAAAAGTCACTACATGGCTAAAAAGACTGAAGCTTTGTTGTTGAATCTTTTAGGTCTTGTAGAGACCAGTATATTTGCTATTGCTTTATCCTTTTAAGAGGATTTTCTCTATCACCTGTAGTCAACTCCAATTTTTGTTTAACTAGCTTATGCATTTACAAAATCCTTTATATTTTCTTACCTTTTATCTGGCAAACTTTCTTGATCGACCAAATAACTTTTCTAACTGCTTTTTGACATCCCCTCTGTATTTCCACAATGAACTTGATATTCTTTTGTAATGCTGTCCCCAGATAAATCTTCAAACAGAGCTGACAATTTAGACAGATACGAGAATAGAAAGTGCTGAAGAAACATCAGTGGAAAGCTAGCAGAGTTACTGTTTCGAGTCCAGTGACCCTTCGTCATAATTCAGACATATTCTAGTCTCGTTCTTCAAATCTGGTTGAAGTTGACAGCCGTCACTCCCAGTGAAGAGAATGTCCGTCTGATTCCAGCATAAGATACGAATTAACTTCCACATGGATTGTAACAGAGATTGTCATCTTAGATTAACAGTGATTGGCCTAGATGGGCAATCTGGGCATCAGAGCATGTTAGTCTGAGCATGTGTACTTGCCAGAAAGTCTTCTCATATGGTGACCTGGAGAGAGAAACCTGGCTGTTTCCCCCTAAACCTCCTGCTTCCCCCACAAGAATTGCTGAGGCTAGTTGTAGTGTTTTTACAGCAGTGGCTGATAGCTGGTAACAGGGCACTAAATTGGATTGGAACTTTTTGGTTCAGCTCGACTGTGAGCAATGAGATATAGTTAAATCCATTGGAATTACCTTTTCGATCATTTCTTCTCATCAGACCCATTATTGCTGGGTTGCTCGTGAATAAATAAACACATTGGCCATTCTTATCATTGTGTAACTCAGGACAGTATGTTGATCCAAGCTACCTAATTGTGCTAGCTGCACGTAAAAATAAAAATCTAAGATTGGGCTCTCAAAATGCTTCAAATTGTAGAGTAGATTCATAGGGTCATACAGCATGGAAACAGACCCTTCAGTCCAACCAGTCCATGCCGACCATAATCCCAAGCTAAATTAGTCCCACCTGCCTGCTCTTGGCCCATATCTCTTCAAATATTTCTTATTCATGTACTTATCTAAATGTCTATAAACATTGTAACTGTACCTGCGTCCACACGTCCTTTGGAAGTTCATTCCAAGCATGAACCACTCTCTGTATAATTAAAAAAAAATTGCCCCTCATGTCTTTTTTAAAATCGTTCTTCTCTCACCTCAAAAATATACCCGCTAGTCTTCAAATCCCCCACCCTAGGGAAAAGATACCTGCCATTCACCTTATCTATATGCCTTATTATTTCATAAACCTCTGTAAGGTCACCCCTTAACCTCGTATGCTCCACTGGGAAAAGTCCCAGCCTATCCAGCTCCTCCACAAACCCTCCATTCCAGGAAACATCCTGGTAAATCTCTTCTGAACCCACTCCATCTTAATAATACGCTTCCTATAATGGAGACAGAAACTGGTACAGTATTCCAGAAGTGGCCTCACCAACATCCTGCACAACCTCAATATGTTGTCCCAACTCCAAATCTCAAAGAAAAGTCAAAAGAATTGTGAATGCTGTAAATCAGGAACAAAAACAGAAGTTGCTGGAAAAATTCTGCAGGTCTGAGCTCAAAGCTCTGAGCAATGAAGGCAAGCATGCTAAATTCTTTATGGGAAATGCAAGACTCTCTTTGTCAATACTTTATTGAGGCAATTTGTGGTAAAATCTCTCTTCTACTTGAATCCCTTTCTAATTACTGTAAAGTTTATGGATCCACCTTCTCAACTTCCCATTGTGTACAGCCTCTCAGTTTTCCTTTTATATTCTTTAAGAAACATTCTTATTAATTATACCACAGTAAAAGCTATGAAAGTGATTATGTATCTGATTATGAGTGATTGAATCACTTCACCTCCTCTCTGATTATTTGAAGATGATATGCTCACAAATCGATAGATCCTGTGAATATATTATTTTAAACAGATGAAGGATCACCTTCCATTTCTTCTTCACCAAACTGCTTTGGTTAACTTCCAAGAACAGAGGAGCCATTTCAAAAATAATTCATTTTTTGTAGATCAAGTTATCTGAAGGTGCATTAGAACATATTCAAAATGCTTTGTGCTAGATTTTGCTATAGTGGGACCAAACGTTGTGTGCTCTGTTAATTTAGACTTTGAATTATATTCTTTAAAGTAAAACAAAAAAATTGCTGAAAGTTTTGAACTGATACGTCGAAATGACACATCGATTGCTGCAAGACATCTTAATGGATGACAGAACAAACAATGTATCCTTGCAACCAATGGATTTCGAGTTCTGAGTAGGAGAATTCAATGTCAAATCAGATATGAGAAATTTAAAAATATGGAAGCAAAGAAAGCCTGGGTGAAGTGAAATGGAGAACAGGAAAAAAATTAAGAGAAAATAATGTATAAAATCTGCTAAAGTAATTCACAATCTGAAAGAATGGGTGGCATAATTATTCAATTTCTGAACAAGAGAAGCAAACTGACAGTTATGAGTTGTCATATCGCTAAAAGGGTGCTTGCACTGATAATTATGAGATTTAATTTTGAGTTAAATTCAACGGACAATTAATCTGCAAATTCTAACTCTGTTCTCTTCAAATCTAGGATCAGGCAGTTCCTTCACTTGCATCTTAAGCAGCAATGTTATGTAAAGAGTGTTCTAATTATAGTTTGGCACTAGATGTCCAGTTCCATCATTACCATTCTCACTATTCTGTGTAAAGTATAGCCATTTAAATCAGGTGCTTTAGGCTCTTGTGGAGTGGTAGTGTAACTAACTCTGGGCCAGAATGCCTTGATTCAAGTCGTACTTGCTCCAGAGGTGTGCCATTATATGTCTCCACAAGTTAACGAGATAAATCTGCATTTCAAGAACAGAGTCCTTTGGCCCATCATGTCTATACTGACTCTTCGAAGAAGAAGCAATTCACTTAGTGCCACTCTCCCATTTTCTCCTTATAGCAACCTGCACATTCTTTATTTTTCAGATAAGCAATTTTCATATGCATGCCTTGTTTGAATCTGCCTCCACGACACTCTCAGGCAGCGCATTCTAGATCCCAACAACTCATTGTCTGAAATGTGTTCCTCATGTTGCCATTGCTTCTTTTTCCAGTTATCTTTCATTTAACTCTCTTGTTCTCAATTCATCTATTAATGGGGAAGGTTTTTCTAGCTACTGTGGGGTAGTGAATTGGAAATCAAACCCAACTATTCCCAGAGTCGTCCAAAGTTAAAGTTTTTAAAAGAAATGCATAAAATCCCAAAACCATCCGATTTTCAGACCTAGATTTTTAGAAAGTGTGGACCAGGTTTCCGTACTTAACAAGAAATCATTATATATATTACAGGTCATTAGATTCTACCTACAGGTAAGCAATTCAACTAAATTTAGTAGACTGTACAAATTAATACTCTAAAGTCCTTTTAAACACCTCTTACATCATCACAGACAGACAAATATTAACAAGGGAAAAGACAATGTGTAGAAGGCAAACTAGAAAAAGATAGTTCCGTGGCCTTTGTTAGCAACATCTGTCAGGTCAAGTTCCTAGGAGTGTCATTAACCAACAATCTATCCTGGACCTCCCATGTAGATGTGACAGTCAAGAAGGCACAATAATGCCTCTTCTTCCTCAGGAGGCTTAGGAAATTCAGCATGTCTATAAGGACCCTCACCAACTTTCACCGATACAGCACTGAAAGCATTCTATCTGGGTGCGTAATGGCTTGGTACAGCAACTGCTCTGCCCAGGACTGAGAAACTACAGCAAGTTGTGTGCACAGCCCAGACCATCCATGGACTCCAACTACACTTCTCATTGCCATGGAAGGGCTGCCAATATCATCAAAGACCTCTCCCACCCTGGTAGTACTGTCTTTCAACCTCTTCTGTCAGGTAGAATACGCAGAAGCTTGAATGCACACGCCAACAGATTCAAGTACAGCATCCTCCCTGCTGTTGTGAGTGACCTTGAATGCCTCGCTCTGTCTAAGCACCCTATGATCTAGCCATTTAAGCACCTTGTTGCTTATGTCCTTGTTTGCTAGTGATCCGCTTGTACTGCTCGCAAAACAAAACTTCTCGCTGTACTTAGGTACATGCGACAACAATAAATCAAATCAAATCTTTGTGATCCAAAGACTTTTCCTGGAGTTTGTGTTTATGAATGTTGCCACTGGTTTTCAGATGCCCCAAGTGTCTGGTTCTCTTTGCAAAGCTCTCTGACTTATCCGATTCAAAGTCACAATTTGCAGCATGTGCTGAACAAAAGATAAATTGGTTTTCTTTAGGTTTAAAATGGCTTATATAGAAACATAGAAGATAGGAGCAGGAGGCTATTTGGCCCTTCGAGCCTGCTCCACCATTCATCAAGATCATGGCTGATTGTCCAACTCAATAGCCTAATCCTGCTCTGTCCCCATAAACTTTTATCCCATTTGCTCTAAGTGCCATATCTAGTCACCTGTTACTGCAGAAAAATGAGAGGCAGTTTCTAGCTGCTGCAAATCTGCTGATTTCTCTTCTCATCTGACTAGCTTCTCCCTGTCTTATTCACAGCCCAAATGCTCAACTACCTGACCACCAGTTACATAGTTACTGGCTGGCAGAGAACCCTTGTCATTGATAACTGGCTACTAGTCAACTCCAATCAGCTTCATTCAGAAACAACCACTTGGCTTCCAGTTTGTCTGCGCATTGCTGGAACCTACCGCCACACAGACAGAATTTAAAAAAGGTATCAAATTCCTTACTTTCAAAACATGCCATCATCCTCATAATTGCCTGGACTTCAAAACAACTCTTTTTCATTCCTGTCCACAATTTTTAAAAAAGGCATAAAAATAAAACGACACATTCTTTCTAAATTCTGGGATCTAGAAATCAACACAGTAGTCCAGTTGAGGTCAAACTAGTCTTCTAAAACAAAACATCCTTGCTTTTGTACTCTATGCTCCCTTTAAGTTTGAGCACTTTATTATCCCTCCCTTCTTCTTTCAGTTATTAATGCAGATATACAAACAGAGCTTGCTGCTCCTGCAACCCCTTTGGAATTGTACCATTTACTCTCTATTGTCTCTTCACGTTCTTCCTACCAAAAAGAATGATTTTTGCTTTTCCACATTAAGGGTTGTATTTTCCCATTTTTGGCAATGCAAGAGGGAACATGGGACCTTGATATCAATCCAGGTGCCCCTTCCTGCCTGTAGGCACCGACAGGGAGGAAGAGCCACGTGCAGCACTTCCTCTTGGTCAATCTGAGGTCTCTGGCCCCTCTACATCCCTGTTGCCTGTGATGCCAAAGCCTCAGTCTATGCAAGACACCCTGAGCCTAAATGTCTCAGTCTTCCAGGCCACAGGGCAAGCTACACCACATGCTCCCTCCACCCTAGCTGCATAAGTCAGGATTGCACTAATACATACAGGGACAAAAAGGTAAAAGAAAACTTACTGAGCGCAAACATGGGTGATACATCATTGTTGATTAATGTTGCACAAATGTAACTATATATTCACTTGCAGTCTTAGAATATCCACTCTCATAATCTTGCCACTGTCAGATCTGGTGAAATTGCACGCTTCTGCGAAATGAGCAGTCTCTTCAGAGTCCTCAAGGATCAGAGAAGTTGTAATGGCCAATTGCTCACCCCTCACAAGTAGTGACTGCAGATAGCAGAATCCTTGAACCATCAGATTGTTGGTGAAATGTGTTGCATTTTAATGTCGACAGCACTGAGGCATAGGCAATGTGCAGCAATTGTGCTAGGGTCTGCCCTGCCTAATTCATCCAAACTTACAACTACCCTGTGAATGAGAGTACAGAATCAGTGATGATTCCATTACATCTCTGGAGGCAATGGTTCATTCTATCTTATAACCTTTTAAGGGAGTGCATTGCCTTGCAAGGCTGAGAGCTGTACAACGGGAAGTTTACATGTCCATTCTCATAGGCAACATTTTATGCTATTGTGCTATCTAAGGTTAAATCCTGTCTCCTTTGATGCTCGAGTGTTTCAGGCCAGTTTACCTGTCTACCTGAACCCTGAAAACCCTGAAACACCTTAACTGCTGCTGTTAAGGTGAAAAGGAAGTTCTTCAGGATTGCTCCGAACTTTTGCTGCCTATTATGAGAGACTTCACTAGACAACACTTGCATATCATAAGCTGCCCTAAAGCTTAAAAACCTAGTTTTATCACCATGCAATGTTAGTGTGCTGTCTCACTGACCGCTGATTTTTCCTAAACTGTGAGGAGGACATGTAAAGTTTAGATGTTTGAAGGTGGGATCACCATAAGACAAGAAGTAGTAATTGGAGTAGGCTGTTCAGCCTCTTGAACCTGCTCTGCCATTCAACAAGATTATGGCTGATCCAACATTCCTCATATCCACTTTCCTGTCCTTTGACCGCAGCCTTTGACTCTCTGTCTGATCAAGAATCTATCTATCTGAGTCTTAAATATACAGAAGGACTCTACCATCGCAGTTCTTTGTGGCAAAGAGTTCCAAAGACTCCCAACCCTCTAAGAGAAGGAATTCCTCCTTATCTCAGTCTTAAATTGGCACCTCTTTATTCTAAGATTATGCCCTCTGGCCCGAGATTCTCCCCTGAGGGGAAACATCCTCTTGGTATTTGATCTGGCCAAGCCCCTTAAGAACCTATATGTTTCAATGAGATCGCTTCTCATTTTTCTAAATTCCTATGAATAAAGCCCTAAAGACACCACTTACATGGCTAAGAACACATTTGTTCAGCAACCAAAAGGTTCAAGGACTGCAAAAATAACCAGATCCCCATGTACTTTGAACTGACCAGGATCTGTATGCCATATAACCAACAAAAAGTTTCCATGTATTCTCTTTATATAGCCATTAATATCTTCAATGTACCCCAGAGCCCATGGCTTTGAGTTGTTATACCCTTGTTGATCGTACACATTACTCACATTAAGGCCAAAGTGATAATTATTTGTGAAAACCCCATCACCACTTGCAATCTTCTGCTCCCTCATATACTGTATGAGCTTGACATCATGTTACCACCTTTCACTGTAACCATTTCCTCAGTGACCCAGTCTAATCAACCCCATCCCCAGATTTGAGCTTCTCACTTACCTCAGGATCCCACAGAATATCTGCTGATAAACCTTGTGAGCATTGATATCCAAGCATCAAGGACTGACCATTGTCGAACCTCCTGACTGGCTTGTAAGGAACAGCTCATCCTGATTGAGCATGTCCTAGCAGTAGACCGGTGTCTCCACAGCCCCCGACTGGTATCCCTGTAATCCTCAGACTGGTTGCACTTCACCCACAGGACTGATGTAGACCCAATCGTGGTACCACAAAGGAAGGCCCAATTTGACTGACCGCAGCCAATCCTGGACTGGAATCAGATGAGACTGTTTGCCTTGTAAGCTGTTGGCACATGTTTTAGGAGTGCATAACATGGCACCACATGGCAACATGTCCACCCCTTTGACTATTCCTTGCCCTAAACCATGACATCTCACCTATTTCTCTCTTTACACAAAAAAAAATGCAAGTAACTGAGGCTGGCAATCTCGAATTTGGTACAAAGTGAGTGAACTAAAATGAGTGAGTAAGCTAAGACCCACAAGGTGCATTCTGTGTAGCCGCATAAGATACGCAAAGTGACCTGCAGGATCATGCATGGCATAAATGTCCAAGAGCTTCAAACTGAAGCCTACAAGGGCCGAAGTGGTGCGTGTTTGTCCAACAGTCACCATGATATCGTGGTGAAGCTGGTGATTTGGTGATACTGACTTGCTTGGATGAAGGTGGAAAGAGGACTTTGTCTCTGGAGCATGGAGAGAAATGAGCCTGACTGTGGAATGGGGTGAAGCCCTGAGCTGCACTGCCCTGACTTCTGTATTGGGAATTGTGCCTTCTAGTTCTCACAGAAGGAGGGGAGCATTGGAACTGCATAGAAATGAGAGAAGTTTGACTAATAATAAGATGCAAGTGTATGGCAGTAAGGTAGTTGCTGCCTATTAGCAAGATTCAGAGATCACCATTTACATCCTAAGAAGAATATCCAAATTTCCTTTCTTGGTTTTGAGACTCTGACTTTTTCATTTTCACCATAGTGTCCCAACTTCCCCTCCATTACTCGCACTACCAATAAGTTTGATATCATCCATTCATTTTTAAATTGTGGTGTGTACATCAAGATCTAGGTTATTAATATAAATCAACAAGAGCCGGGGTCCTAACTCTAACTCTAAATCCTGTCGATTTTTGACAATAGACCTTTCTCCAATCTGGAAACCATCCATCAATCACCATGCTCTGTTTTCTATCACTCAGCCAATTCTATCACTTGCTACTGTCCCTTGATTTGACATTTGCATATTTTTATATGCAGCTTACTGGCCGCATTTAAATGAGGCCCTAAGCCTAATTTACCTGAGTCATAGCGCACAGAACGGTTTAAATCCCCACCTGCTTTGATTGCAAGTCAAGTTTCTCCCTTGTTAGTTATTATTTGCTCCTGGAACAAGAACAGAGAGCAGCATTCGAATGAAGTCTCCCAGTGGTAACATACAACTGAGTACTAGGAGGATCCTGTGAAGTACCAGTTTGGGGCTTGAAGAGCATGCAAGAAAGACGTGAAGAGAATTCTTTCCAATCACAGCTTCAGGAGAGTCAGTCTGGCAATGTCCCTGGTTTGAGCTGCTTCCATGGATTGCATTGATATCGTGCATACAATTTGGTGATGTTAAGTCTGCATGCGTTCTGCCTTCCATGATGTCTGTGTGTCTGGATTCTATGCTGGAGAGACTCCTCTGCTACACTAGGCTGCCCCTACCGAGTCTGCGAATCCCTGTATCTCCCATGAGTGACTTTTGCCTGACTCTGAGAAGTTTTGACGAACACTTTTTTATTTGCGTGCTGCTGTACAGAATATGGATCTATTCGTTACAGCTCCCTACTTTATTTATTCCATACCATGCTTCTCAGAATCTTGATAGTTTGTGATTTTATGTCAGAGTAACATCATCATCCACATCATCATGTCATTAACTTATGAATTCTCATTGTACTATATCCCCAAGGCTGTACCACCTGCAGTCATTCTTGTGCTTTTTACTTTATGTGGTTTAGCTCTAGAATTCTTAAAAAGACAAAGATCTGATTATCAATTGGACATTCTGCAGAGCAGAGAAAATAACAATGTTTTACATGGTGCCTTTCACGACTTCAAGATGTCCCAAAGCTTAGTGTTGTATTATGTCCAGCTGAGGAGGAATGGAATTACTTCCGTTATTCTGCTCCTCCTCATTTGACCATAACAGGATTTCACTTTTGAATACAGAAATGATATTCCTTTCCAATTCTGTAAGTATCTCACTATTTAGTTTTATGGCTGTCAGGCAGGTTTCCTTACTGTAAACAGAGCACGGTACATTTGTTGAAACTACTTTTCCCGAACTAAGAAAATGAATTAATGTGACACAATTCATTTGATCACAGATTCTTGTCCAGGCATGAACACGCACAAGTAGTAAATAAAAACTGAAGGAACTGCGGATGCTGTTAATCAGGAACAAGGTTGCTGGAAAAGCTCAGCAGGTCTGGCAGCATCTGTGCAGCTTTTGAGAAAGGGTCACAGGACCTGAAACATTAACTCTGTTTTTTTCCTTCACAGATGCTGCCCGACCTGCTGAGCTTTTCCAGCAACCTTGTTTTTTTTCACACACAGGTAGTGTTGGAAGATGAACAGGATAGGTTGGAAACGTTTTTACTGTTCATAAAAGTTAAACAATACATTATACAGCAAATTGTTCCTTTACTGGTTTCAAAGTGATGAGTTCAATATTACCATAAAATGTAGGAGCTGAAGTAGGCCATTCAGCCCATTAAGTCTGCTCCACCATTCAATGAGATCATGGCTGATTTGATAATCTGCAACTCCACTCTCCTGCCTTTTCCCCATAATCCTTGATTCCCCTACTGATGAAAAATCAGTCGATCTCGGCCTTGAATGTACTTAATGACCTAGCCTCAACAGTGCCCTTCAGTAAAGAATTCCACGGATTCACTACCCTCTGAGAGACGAAATTGTTCCTCATCTCTCTCTTAATGTGAGACCCTCTGAGATTAGGCCCTCTGGTCCTAGACCTTCTCACAAGGGCAAACAACCTTTTCACATCCCCCCCCCTATCAAGTCCTCAAGGAATCTGGCATGTTTCAATTGGTCGCCTCTCATTCTTCTATATTCCAATAAATACAACCACTCCCCATAAGGCAGTTCTTCCATACCTGATATCTGTCCAGTGAACTTTCTCTAGATGACCTCCAATGTCGGTACATCCTTTCTTAGATAAGAAGCCCAAAACCGTTCACAATATTCTAGCCGTGATCTGATTAGTGCCTTGCTTTCAGCAGCAGGAGTAATGAGGACGCGAGCCAGGGTGCCTTCAGGCTTTTTACTGATAAAAACTTACCTCGTGTAGCAGCGGCCTTCTTGCTTTCAGTGGCAGGAGTGGTGAGGACGCGAGCCAGGAAGGAACTAAAATATTCAGGCATTGGCTGAACCTGAAACACTACACGTGTCGTGTCTCCCACCCATTCTCCTCCTCTAACCAAAAAAAAAAGACTGTGGAGGTTCGGTAAGGTAAGGCTTTTTTTTTATTCCTCTGGAAACCTAGAGTAGAGGGAATGGAAGCTAGGGCAGTTGCATGCTCCTGTTGCAGGATGTGGGAGGAAAAGGTCACTGCTGGTGTCCGCTCTGACTTCACCTGCGAGGAATGCACCCAATTCCAGCTGCTCAAAAACCGCATTACGGAACTGGAGCTGGAGCTGGATGAACTCCAGATCATTCGGGAGGATGAGGGGGTGATAGAGAGAAATTATAAGGAGGTGGTCACACCCAAGGTACAGGAGAAAGGTAGCTGGGTAACTGTCAGGAGGGGAAAGGGAAAAGGCAGACAGTGCAGGGATCCCCTGTGGCCGTTCCCCTCAACAATAAGTATACCATTTTGGATACTGTTGGGGGGAGCGACCTACCAGGGGAAGGCCATAGCGCACAGGTCTCTGGCACTGACCCTGGCTCTGTGGCACACAAGGGAAGGGAGGAGCAATAGTAGCGGGGGATTCAATAGTGAGAGGCACAGACAGATGGTTCTGTGGACACGAACGAGACGAAAGGATGGTATGTTGCCTCCCGGGTGCCAGGGTCTGTGATGTCTCGGATCATGTCTTCAAGATCCTTAAGGGGTGGGAAAGTAGCCAGAAGTTGTGGTACACTTCGGTAACCAATGACATAGGTAGAAAAAAGACTGAGAATGTGAAAAACGAATACAAGGAGTTAGGTTGGAAGCTGCAGTCCAGGACAAACAGGGTAGTTACCTCTGGATTACTACCAGTGCCACGTGCTAACGAGGTAAGAAATAGGGAGAGAGTGCAGCTAAACATGTGGCTACAGGGCTGGTGTAAGAGGGAGGGCTTCCATTATGTGGATTATTGGAGCACATTCTGGGGAAACTGAGATAACGAGATGTAGAGCTGGATGAACACAGCAGGCCAAGCAGCATCATACTATCTCTGAAACAATTTTAACCCCACTGCAAAGCCTCTTCTAAGGATGCCTACCTTGAAGAAGTTACCCTCCTCCCTCCGGAAAGACCTCAATGGATCTCTCTCCCACTGCAACTCTCTCGTAATCTCTTCAGCCCTGAAACTGCTCGACCGCGTTCTGAAGCAAACGAGGTACTACAGCCATATTACCTTTCTGAGTACCTGCCTACGGAACCGGATCATCCCCAATGGACTACAGTCCACATTTTGGCATTCCCAATTTGGCCCCAACCATGACAATGTCTACATTCAGAACATTGAGATCCTTCAAAAATATTTCTCCCTGCGACTCCTGAAACACACACTCTCAGCAATGTGCCGGCATCAAGCCTACCTCAGCTCAGAGCCTCCCTTTCCCAGACCTGCAAAGGACCTCTCCTGTTTTTTATTCTTCGTAGGATCCACAACCTGAACTCACAATTCTACTCAGATTTATTGGACACTAAAAGCCATAAGTACAGCAAACTAACTGGTGCCTACCACCCAAAACGGGCTTCCTCCACCTCCCAAATCCCTAACCCTACCCACGACCTTCCCCACAATGTGCCCGCCGCCATTGGCCATGTGGCCACTGTCGGAGCACCTACGGATGATTTCACATCCTCCGCCGTCGGGTACACCACTTCCGGGACAGCGAATGCCAGCGACACCGCTGCTGATGCCACCGCCTCCATTTCGGAGACCAACACCACAGACACTGAGGACGCACCTGCTGACTCCACTTCTGCTGCTGCCCACCCTGCTCCGCCCACCGCCGAAGCAACTCCACCCACCACCGACGCTGACGCAACTCCGCCCACCACCAACGTCACTCTGCCCACTGCCTCCACAGCCAGCAGCTCCAGAGGAGACAGCAACACCCAGCCCTGCTGGGTCTTCACCATCTCCCCCCAGACCTCCCCCTTACTGAGGACGAATGGTCAGTCCTCAGTAAAGGACTCACCTTTGTCCCCCTCTACCTACACATCAACGAATACCGGTCACACTTGGACATAGAGCAGTTTTTCCGCTGCCTCTGCCTCCGCGCTTACTACTTTAACAGTGAGCCTAACCCTTCCCCTACTGACCCCTTCTCCCACCTCCAACACACCCCCTCGTCCTGGACAGCACCCCAAGGCCTCCTACCCTCCCTTGACCTGTTCATCTCCAACTGCCGTCGTGACATCCATTGCCTCAACCTCTACATCCAACTCACCCACTCCAACCTCTTCCCCCACGGAACGTGCAGCCCTCCACTCCAATCCCAACCTCACCATAAAACCCGCGGATGAGGGAGGTGCAGTTGTAGTATGGTGCACTGACCTCTACATCGCCGAGGCCAGGCGCCAACTCTCTGACAACTCCTCCTACTGCTCCCTTGATCATGACCCCACAGCTGACCACCAAACCATCATCTCCCAAACCATCCATAACCTCATCACCTCAGGTGACCTCTCACCCACAGCCTCCAACCTCATCGTTCCCCAACCCCGCACCGCCTGCTTCTATCTCCTTCCCAAAATCCACAAACCTGACTGCCCTGGTCGACCCATTGTCTCAGCCTGCTCCTGCCCCACCGAACTTATCTCCACTTATCTTGACAGCTACCTAGAATACACCTCCTCCCACCCACCTTCCTGCAAAAATGCCATCCCCTATTCCCAATTCCTTTGCCTCCGCCACATCTGCTCCCAGTATGAGGCATTCCACTCCTGAACATCTCAGATGTCCACGTTTTTCAAGGACCGCAACATCCCCCCACCCCTCCCCTCAGTGGTCGAGAACGCCCTTGACCGTGTCTCCCGCATTTCCTGCAACTCATCCCTCACACCCCCTCCCCGCAATAACAACCAAAACAGAATCCCCCTTGTCCTCACGTACCACCCCACCAACCTCCGGATCCAACGCATCATCCTCTGACACTTTCGCCATCTGCAATCCGGCCCCACCACCTAAGACAAGACATTTTTCCCTCCCCACCCTTATCTGCTTTCCGGAGGGACTACTCTCTCCGGGACTCCCTTGTCCACTCCACACTCCCCTCCTGCCCCACCACACCCGGCACTTTTCCCTGCAACCGCAGGAAGTGTTGCACCTACCCCCACACCTCCCCCCTCACCCCCATCCCAGGCCCCAAGAAGACTTTCCACATCAAGCAGATGTTCACCTGCACATCTGCTAATGTGGTATACTGTATCCGGTGTTCCCGTTGTGGCCTCCTCTACTTCGGGGAAACCAAGCGGAGGCTTGGGGACCACTTTGTGGAACAGCTATGCTCTGTTCGCACTAAACAATTGCACCTCCCAGTCGCGAACCATTTCAACTCCCCGTCCCATTCCTCTGACGACATGTCCATCCTGGGCCTCCTGCAGTGCCACAACAATGCCACCCGAAGGTTGCAGGAACAGCACTTCATATTCCGCTTGGAAACCAATGGGATCAATGTGGACTTCACAAGTTTCAAAATCTCCCCTTCCCCCTACCACATCCCAAAACCAGCCCAGCTTGTCCCCGCCTCCCTAACCTGTCCTTCCTCCCACCTCAAGCCCCACCCCCATCTCCTACCTACTAGCCTCATCCCGCCCCCTTGACCTGTCCGTCCTCCCTAGACTGACCTACCCCCTCCCTAACTCCCCACGTACACTCCCCTTTACTGGCTCCATCCCCGCCTCTTTGACCTGTCTGTCTCCTCTCCACCTATCTTCCCCTCTATCCATCTTCTATCTGCTTCCCCCTCTCTCCGTATTTATTTCAGAACCCCCTTCCCCTTCCCCTCCCCCGTTTCTGAAGAAGGGTCTTGGCCCGAAACGTCAGCTTTCCTGCTCCTCTGATGCTGCTTGGCCTGCTGCGTTCATCCAGCTCTACACCTTGTTATCTTGGATGCTAGCCTTTTGTGATTCACAGATGAGGACTCTTAAATCCCTCTGTCCACAGCTTTGTGCAGTCTTTCTCCATTCAAATAATATCCAGCTCCTTGCATCCCTTTATTCCAGCTGTTATCCTGCATACAATTGTATTGAACACATTTTCAAGTTTTAAGCGATCTTTTTCCATTGCCTGTTTTCTCTCAAGGATAATCACTTTTGCAAAACCGGGCATATCACTTCCAAAGGAAGAAGCACGAGTGAGACTGAGCTGATCCCCTTTTTTAAGTACAGCATTGTCTTGATCTTCTCTTCGCTTGGTCAAGCCCACTGCTCATTTATATATTCCAGAGAGATTGCATTCATTAATTTTTACAGCAGTTATTGCTTCAAAACAGGTAATTGCATTTTGATGCCTCATTTCAGAATTTCAAAAGAAAAGATTACCGCTGAGTAAGTGCTGCTCGATAACACTGTCCATAACATTGTCTACAAAATCACAGATGACCAAGAAGACAGATGGGACAACTGATACAAAGTGAGGTCTTTCACACACTCCACCTGCTTTATTGTTTATTTTCACCCTACTTGGTGAACGACAAAGTTATGTAGTGTGCAGTAGCCAGTCTGTCTGGCAGTCTTTGCCTTTAAAAGGCATAATTGTGTATTGTTGAAAAAAGCTTTATCAAAGCTTTTTACTTTGTTCTGTAAGAGAAATTAGCAAGGATACCAATTTAAGGTAAATATCAGCATTTATACTATATTAAAGGAGATTGCTGATTGATAGACAAGTGAATACTGCTTGGTGAAGGCATTTCCATAGAGAATGCACCAGTTAATGATGATGGACAGTTAACTGCCTTGCTTTATTTAAATTTGAAATCAGTAGGTTAATTTTAGTTGGTTAAGGCATTGCTTTGTTCGATTTCCCCTTGAATTGGTATTCTTGTGAATTGGCTTGATGAGTGGAAGCTTTGACAAGACAAAATGTGTCTTTACTTCAGCAAAATTCAAATTCAGTACTTCCAAACTAAGCACAATTTCCTGTGGAGGGTCTCAAGTTTTCTTAACAAATCCAGCCAAGATAAGTAAAATTAGTTATTGTGGGCAGTTCTCCCATTATCAGTTTAAGTGGCTTGTTAAGTGACATTAATGGGTTGGAGTAACCTTTTTCAAGCAGTGTTCTGCTCTTCACCTCACGAATTAGCCCAATGGGCTCTTGAGAGCTTTCTCAGGGAATTGTGCAAGTGGAGAGATGGAGGTGCTCACTGCTGCTGGCCTCTTCCAGCTTCCACACCTTTGCCACCAGCATTAAAGCCCACCTAAACCCCACCTCAGGCTGTTTACAGTAGGAGCAACCTCACATACAATGAAACTTAGGTCTGAACATCGAGGACATAGTCCAGAGGAAAGGAAAGCTTATTCCCCACTTTACAGACAGGGCCCTGGAGATGTTGGTGCAGGAAAGGATGGCAGTCCTTTTCCAGCTGCTCACTTTGCAAGGTCACGCCATTATACCCATCTAGCCTGGGCACAAATTGCAGCCCAGGTCCACGCTGTGTCTCGGATAGAGAAGTGAAGGAAGAAGGTCCATGATCCTCTGCTCTCTGCAGGGTAAGTGGCACCATCTTTCCTCTGGTGAGATTCTGAAGTCGCAGCTTAAGGCCTGAGGGAAAAGCCAGGAAGATTTTACTTGTCGCTGAGATCAAATTTTTCCACTCTCTCCATATTTTCCCAGCTTTGTCTCCATTACTCACTCCACGTGAGTGGGGTGAATGTTCTACCCTGTGTCTTAAAAGAAAACATGTTCCTGTAACAGTAGACATTGTAATTTAGAGAAATGTGGCTGACGGCTTTGTCACAGCAGCATTTCATGATCAACGGTGAAATGAATGATCAGATAATCTGTCTTCTTGGTGATGTTGGCTGAGAGAAATCCTAGCCAGAAGACAAACAAAGAGCTTCCTTGCTCTTCTATGAATAGCACCATGGGAACTTTTACATTTCTTTGACAGGGCAACTGGGGCCTCAGTTTAATGTCTCATCTAAAATATTGCTCTTCTGGCTGTGCAGCAATCGCTCAGTATTGCCTTCAGTGCTGTTCTAGTCTATCTGCTTGACTTAGACTTGAACCTACAAAGTTCTCAGCCAGAGACAAGAGTGTTATCCACAAAACCAAGACAGGTACCCTCAGTTTCAAGGAAGGAAATATAAAGCTGGTATTTGCATTGTTAATTGGAGTTCAGTGATCCGTGCTGGCAAGCATGCATCTATGGACTTCAGATGAGATTGGGTTGGAGCTAAATTTTGAAGCTGTGCCGACACTTCCTTCTGAACATGGAACAACAATGGAAGCTGAAGAATGTGAAGACAGAGAATAACTGTCAGAGATCACAATGAAACATTAGCCAACATTTTATAAAGCGCGGAAAGAAAAGTAGACTGATAAAAAATGAGAAATTTGATTCACTGTAGCATGATTCTCTATTATTAGAACTGCTTCTTTATTTTTCTAGGTCAGATGTACAATTTTAAGTACTTATAAATTTCAATGGCCCTCTCTTACATTTATGTTTGAACATGACACAGATTATTCCTGAAAGTTAAGTATTTTAAATATTTATTATGTGCGTATTGCTGGAGAATTTTCCCATTGTCAAGAAAAAGATATACTATTAATCAGGATTATTTTTTCAGTACTAGAATGCTTTCCACTTGGTTAATTCTAGTTAGAAAAGTGGTGCATTAACTGTATGGGTAATTCAGTGAGACATGTAGACCAAATAAAGATTTCTTTTCAAACTTGGATTAAGTTAAAGTTTAGTGAATCAATAACATTGAACCATTTGGGTTAAGAAATTTTGAAGTTGAAATCCCAGTCCTGTTGGCTGAATCCAGTATAGGTCAGTCAACAGGAAATGAAAAGCAGTTCTCGTTTCTGATTGTGTTTTCCTCCACTAGGATAGTGCACCGGAAATCTAACCCTGCTTTTCCTAGAATCGTCATAAAAGTTAAACTTCTTTTGAAGAGTACACAAAAGAATTCCCAAGTTCTCTGTATTCTAGACCCAGGTTGATGGACACCATGGACCAGGTTTCTGTGCTTTAAAAAGAAAGACTACTTATTGGAAGTTATTGGAGTCTAGCTGCAGTAAAGAGTTATGAAATGCTGGCATATAACTCTATTAATTACAACTCTAATCCCCTTACAAACTCTCTCTTACAAACATATAAACAAACAGATGCTGACAGGTGGACAAAAAATTGCAAGGTGGAAGGAATGACTGGGAAAGCAGTTTGGTCATTCCTGTCTACAAGGATGCTGAGATGATTCTTGTGCTGGTCATAACACTGCTTTTCAGTTGTCCTTCTCTGAATGCTTTCATTAGTTGCAAGAGGCACAGGGTGGCTGCTTCTCTTACAAAAGTTTCTGACTTGTCAATTAAAAGTTATAGCTTACAGCAACTACTGAATGAAAGATAAATTGGTTTACTCCAGGCTTAAAGTAGCTCTTACTGCAGAGAACAGAGAAAGCTCTTGAGTTGGTGGAGGCCTGAAAAGCTTCTCTGTATCTAGTTCACAGCTCCAAGCTGATCACTTACCTAAGAACCAATCCTTTCCTGTCAATAACTGGTCACTATCCCACAGATCGTTCAGTTGCTCATGCCAACTAAAGCACTGTCTGTACACAACCCAGCTCCAGTTCATCTGTAACCACTGCTGAAATAAGCAGTTGTGTAAACAGTGCCTACAATAAGTGTCATATTACTAGCTTTCAGGATATGAGCATTCTGACAACAATCCTTGTTTTAAAACTGTTCTTTGCTCATTTCAATCCACAGTTAGAAAGACAGAAGGAATTAAACAAGACACAGTCTTTATAATTACTAATCACTAACCAACAATAGACATTGCATAGTTGCAAATGCTGAGTAAAGTTCAAAATGGGGATTGTAATGATACCCTCTTCAGTGATACCGTCTGTTCACATTGCGGTATAGGTGACTGAAGGGAAGAAAATTTGGCAATGATAGCAGCTTCCAGGATACCTGACATAGACTTCTAAGGTGTGGTACCAATGACCATAGATGACTTTTATGTTCATGGAATGGAACCTTTTTCTATTGGATTCGACAGTGTTATGGTAGGGCACTCTTCTTGAATATCAGTACAGTTTATACTGCCTTGCACTAGGGACAAGATAGCTATATTGGCAAAACCTACTCCCCAAGCTGTAACATGTCACCGTGAAGCAAGAGGTCTGACCTGTCAAAAATTACATTGTTAACAGTCTTGATATATTTGTGGGTCAAGAATTGATAGATCCCACAAAAGTCCCTATTGTATCCTTGGAAGCAGCCAATCACAGTCTTTTTTTCTATTTATTTTTGTGGGTTGTGTGCATTGCTGGCTGGCCAGCGTTTATTGACCGTCCCTTGTTGCCCTTGAGAATGACCCACAATGCCATTAAGGAGGGAATTTCAGGATTTTGACCCAGTGACAGTGAAAGAACGGTGATATATTTCGAAGTCAGAATGATGAGTGGCTTGGAGGTGAACATGAAGTTGGTGGTGTTCCCATGTGTCTCCTGCTCTTGTCCTTCTAGATTGAAGTGGTCGTGGGTTTGGAAGGTGCTGTCTGAGGATCTTTGGTGAACTTCTGCATTGCATCTTAGTGCAGCTTTCACCTTAATGGCCATCCAATCCTTCAGGCCACAGGTCCCACTCCAGCAAAAGCTACAGTTCTCTGACAGTAGTCCAGGACATCATCTGACAACAGTGATGCTGCACCTCACTCATCTGGAAGAAGTAACATTGAGGATGGTCGACACTGGGCCTCCTGAGTTGCCTTTGCAGCCTGAGGGAACTTTTAATTATGATTTCTTCAAGCGGAGACTATTGATATCTGCTGGTTGGTGCTGTTGTTTCCTGGCTTGCTGGCGCATTTGTTCCTCAATTTCTTTGCACCTTCATTGCACTGCGGTCACAGTGACAATGACCCCTGCTGTGGCTGGATGCAGGAGTCATGGTTACAATGAACCTGTGTGAAGAGTATCAGAAACATATCCTCAGTAATGCAATCAGTCAGCATTCAAATCACACAGTGACAGTTTAACCTAGTCCTTGATACAGTGGGACATGGAGGACTCTTAACGAGGAGGTTTATGAAATACATCTACATGGAACTTTGACATTGTGGACTTTATTCCAAAGTATGCAGCACAAACCATGTCACACAAATACTCTGGGAGACTGCGTACAGCAGGATTACTGAAGCCTTATCTATTATCCTAACATCCAACGCTGCATAATCCAAGAAAGACAGCTTTGAATATTAGAGTCTGTTGCCAATTACTTACAGCTCAAGATGAGACATGTTCTTGTGCAGAGTCTGAAATCTTGGATCCGTTCTGCAAATTGTGGCCCACAGATGAAACTTTAAGGTCTCCTGTGATTACTTCTGCTTCACAGAAATGACTGTGGCCAATTTGTAATATCTGGTGACATGGTCAAGAATGGTTGTGGCCAGGGGAGGCAATGGCCTAGTGGTATTATTGCTGGACTGTTAATCCAGAGGCCCAGGTGATGTTCTGGAGACCTGGGTTCGAATTCCTCTATAGCAGATGGTGGGATTTGAGTTCAATAAATACCTTGAATTACGAGTCTAATGATGACCATTAATCCATTGCCGATTGTTGGAAAAACCCATCTGGTTCACGAATGTCAATTAGGGAAGGAAACTGCCATCCTTATCTAGTCTGGCCTGCATGTGACTCCAGACCCACAGCAATGTGGTTGACTCTTAACTGCCCTCTGAGCAATTAGGGATGGGCAATAAATGCTGCCTAGCCAGTGACACCCTCATCCTGTGAATGAATTTTAAAAAAAATTTAATTCAACATAATTGTCACAGCATGTGCTTTACATACAGAATTCTATGATTACAGATATCTGAAACCTGTATGCAGTGCCTGATTTATTGCAATTTACCCTTGAAGGTAAGGATAAGAGGCTGTCTACTCCGACAGACAACAACATTTGGTCCAGTCTAGTGTAATGGCAGCCATTTATAATTTACATTGTGCATTTCCAATACAGTTAAGGATAAAAGTAACACAGATTTGGCTAAGCAGAGTGAGTCACAGGTTCAGCCTGTGAATCTAGTGACCCACCTAAACCTTTATGCTTCTTTCTTCTTTGCACTCCTTGTTTACCCTGTCAGCTCTGCGCCTCCCGACTCTTTCATTCAAATCTAAATCTCCCAGTGAGTGCCCAGCTTACAGTTTAATGCTGCCAACTATCGTGATGTCTGCTCCCACTGAAGATGACTGATGGTGATTCCCCTTCTGTAGAAACCAATATCTTCTAATGCAATGTTGTCTCCCACGCCTTTATGTTGAGATGCCCCTTGCCAAAATTATTGTCCCCTTTGCACCCTGGCAAACTGCCTCCAATTACCACAACTGACTTCCCAACTTCCTGACCACATCAATGGCCCCTGATAACTCACCCTTCCTTCCAGTGATCTGACCCTAGGACTGATGATAGCTCACCCACTGACTGACTTGGAAGGAAGCCCAAGTTAATGAGTGACGAGGCCTGCCTGATCCCTGACTGACCTACTGTGAACCTGCAGACTGACCACGGCCCACTGTATTGATATGGAACTCCTGAACCTGACCACCACAGGTGGAGTCGGGAGATGTTTTTGGAAATCAGTAGTCTGAGTGGTGGAGCATTTATATGGTTGGGGACTTATTTTGTCCCAAATATGCCACCAAGGTTGTGAGCAGTCAGGTTCAGCCTCATACTGTTTGGTGTTACTGAGGATGCAGCAGTAATGTGGAGATACTAGGGAGCAGAGAATTTAAATGGAGATTTGGTGAGGTCTTCAAAATCATGAAGACATTAGGTGCAGTAAATATGGAAGAGTTTCTGGTTAACCAGAAGATATCGATTTGAGATCTCTGTGAAAAGAGTGAGAGGTACCTTGATAAAAGGTGAATTAAGCAGTGAGTTGTTATGACCCGAAATACACTATCTTTAAAGGTGGTAAACAATACAATAATGACTTTCAACATTTTGTGCAAAGCATACTTTGTCCATCAGAGAGACCTCGATTTAACTGATGAATGTTTAATTTGAAAGTTGGTATCTCTGACAGTGCAGCATTTCCACAATACCATATTGGAGTTTTAATTGAACCTATGACCTTAATAAAGGCAAAATAATTAGCATTCAAATCAAGGCTATCAGAAAGTGTAGTCAAATGACTCAATCACACAATCGTATTGGCCACAATGCAGACTCACGGCTAGGGAATGGGACATGACCATATCTCTCTATCATTGGTGAGAGAATAGCTCTTAAATATGAAACGAAAAGGTTTATTTCCTCCATAATCTGTATTAGAGCACTTCCTTATAGAGGTCACCTTCAAAATAGAGAATAACAAATTATCATTCATTACCTTGCTTTCACCAGACAGAGATGCGCACAGACCTTTACGTAGTTCTTATATCTCAGTGAACTTAGATGTTTCCTTTTTAGTATTCAAAAGGTCAGGAGAAGCATAATCTGCATCATCATTCCCGCATAAACTCTGGATCATACTGAGAGAAATCAGTGCAAGTGTATATGCAGTTACTGCCTGAGGCTTGAAGAGGCAGATTTCCATATCAGTCTAAGATAGTTCTAAATCAAAGTGGAAATTTGTAATAATGTGATTCATAGAATAAATTGTACTTTCCTCCTATGTTATTGCTTCTTTCCTGTTCAGCTCCAGAGGAAGCACGCAAGTTAATCTAATTCTTCTCCTGGTCAGTAATGAAATAATTACATACACCATTGAGCAACCATTGAGTTTTGGTAGTCAGTTCAAGAGACTGGAGACTGTAACTGACCGCTTGCTTTCAAAGGAAGCTGCACCCTTTTTCACTTGGTTGGACCAGGTGAAGAAATTTTGGGCAAGCTTTTACAGGAACTCAAAGGAAATATAAAAACTTAAGTTCAGCCTTCGCTGTGTCCTTGTGGTGTCTGTAGTACCCTGACAGCACACCCAGGCTTTCTATTGAAGATTCAGTTTGGTGAATGAATGTCAGGCCTTCTGGCTACATGAACAGTCCAACTCAGTTGTGACTCTCTCAGTTTTCCATCCTTAATTTTACTAAAGTTCAGCAGTTTTCTAACCAACTTCTGTGCGAGCTTACACTAGCTTGTCCAGTGGATGTTTTAGTAAGTGTCGTGATGAATAAGGTTGATTTCTCATTGAGGTAAAAGCCTTAAAGACCATTTTTATTCCGTCAGTAGTTTCTAGGGGACAAGTTAGTTTTCATCAAATCAATTTTGATGCTTACGAGAAGTAGATCATATCCCTGCATTGTGGAAGCAGGCCATTCAGCCCATCAAGTCGACACTGACCCTCTGAAGAGCATCCCACCAAGACCCATCCCCCACCCTATCCCGTTAATCCTGTGTTTCCCATGACCAATCCACCTAACCTGCACAACTTTGGACGGTGCAGGGCAAAGGGCCTCTCCAGCAGTGAAGTACATTATATCCCTGAATGTTGCTCAGACATCCTCAACACAGCAAGTGTCCATTTTTACTGGAAACTCATGTCTCTCAGATTTCTGAGAAAGATGTCTTAATGGCTGCCTTTTTGACCCTTGAGACTTTGGGATGCCTTTGAACCTTCATGCTCTGGGAGCATTTAAATGTTTAACTTGAAAGTTATGAGATGGTGATCTGTCCAGCAGTCAGTGCTGCATGTGGCTTTTGTAACTTCTGCCTGCTGAAGTCAGGCTATTCAATGCATTTAACAGAGAATGCATTCATGACATCTTGCTATGATCAGAGAGGTGGAAAACTGTGTTGGTGAATATGCTCAGCACATATCTTCACCAAGAAGAGACTATCGCTTTTACAACCTGTTTCTCCCTTGAGTTGTTCCCACACCTGGTTATCCTTACCAGTTCTTGCATTGAAGCCAGCAAGAATGATTGTCTGACCAAAGAGGTCATCATTCAAAGTTATCCTAGGATTCATCAGGGCTGACATACTGATGTGAGTTACCATGTAAAAGGAGTTTAACTTCCAGCATTTCTCTTTTTGGGAATCCAAGCCAACTTACTGCCAAGATGGTTCTTGACCACAAAGTCTACACCAGCTTGGTGCTGTCCTCTTTTACCATGGCTACTCCAAAAGATCGTGTAACCGCACAGATTTACCTGAGCTGATGCTTCTCAGCTAGGTGAGTTCTGAGAGTGGTTATCTCAACATTATACTGAGCCGCCTTTCTACTGATGAGTGCAGTTCTTCTGTCAGGTTTGTCACCTGAGTCATTGTCATTGTGCCATTGATGATCAGTGTTCCTTTTTGTTCTGATTTGAGATGAATTCATGTTTGTGTCCCTGCTAGCCCCAACCAGCTGGCCAGGGAAGTGAAACTGCCAATTTTAAAAGCCATTTTCTAAGCCCTTCCTCATGCTAGAAAAGTGAGCAGAATAGTCTTGAATTGTCACTTAGAGGGCTGCCGAGTTCCATTCTGCATGCTTCCTGAGAAGGACAAATCCATGGCCTCAGCCACGTGTCTTCAGGCTCCCAGCTACAGCTCCCAGTGAATCCACACCTGATATTATGTTGCTGACCTACTGCCACAGGACTTGTGATAGATTGGTGATTGATGACAGATGAAAGAAAGATGATGGATATGATAAGTGCATAAATTGTAGTATAGTGAAGGAGAATTGTGCCTCAGAGGAGGGGGGTGTAAAGAGAGAGGACACCTCTCACAGATGATCTTGCTGTTCCCTTTCAAGTGGCACAACCTGTATTGGTCCTCACCGTCACCCAGCCCCGATCTGTGACTCCCAAACCTCTTGTACTGTATGTCTTTAGATGATTAATTAACTTCTGGAAGAAGGAAAATTGCCCAATGAAGTACACAAATTAATTGTTTGATTTTAACCATCTTAAGTGTTCACCTTTCAACCTGGAAAGGTCATCTGATGAGTTGTACTATAACTCAGGTGATGATATGACGCAGGAAGTATCAGAGAGTCATGGCAAATACTCAGGCTCATTTTTTTGCCTACTTTCTGTGCTGTATGTGCGTGTCCAAAGAAGGATTAAAAGATAGCCACTGAGCATGTGAAGCTCTCATTAAAGTTTGATTTCAATTAAGTTCATGCAAATGTCTGTCAATTATGATTCACTTTGCCTTTTCATTAGGAATCTACAAACAGCCTTACACATCCAGATAAAATGAATCATTGAAATGAAGGGATCTTTTTGGCCTTTGGGTAGTGAATATTAAAAGTGAGCTGTCCCAAATTGGGATTATTCATTCGTGTTTTAGGTTGCTTTGCTGTGTCATTTTACTGCGTCATGACTTGCAAATTTTGTTTACTCCAAAGGTTTTGAAAAATTTTTCTCCTTTCTTCCCCCATTTTCTTGCCAGCAGCAAAAAAAAACAACTTGAGGTAATTCGAGGCAGAGAGTCATCTGGACTGGACTTGGTTCAAATCCTACCTTGTGAAACTTGAATCCAATAGTTAAAAAAAAATTGGAATTAAAATGATTGCCAAGTGATCACATGGTGGCACGGTGGCTCAGTGGTTAGCACTGCTGCCACACAGCGCCAGGAACCCGGGTTCAATTCCACCCTGGGGCGACTGTATGTGTGGAGTTTGCACATTTCTCCCCATGTCCGTGTGGGTTTCTGCTGGGTGCTCTGGTTTCCTCCCACAATCCAAAGATGTGCAGATTAGATGGATTGGCTAAGCTAAATTACCCTAATGTTCAGGGGTTTGTAGATTAGGTGGGTTATAGGGGAATGGGTCTGGATGGGATGCTCCAAAGGTCAGTGTGGACTTGTTGGGCCGAAGGGCCTGTTTCCACACTGTAGGGATCCTATGATTCTATGAATTATCATAAAACCCCAGCTGGTTCACTAATATCCCTTAGGGAAGGACATCTTCCACCTTTACTTGGTCAGGTCTACATGTGACCCCAGGCACACAGCAATGTAGTTGACTCTTAACTGCACTCTGGACATTTAGGAATGGGCAATAAATGCTGCTTAGTCAGTGACACCTATATCCTGTGAGCAAAAAAAGTACATCGATGTGGGTCTCAAGTCTATGCATAGGAAAATCGTGCTGAGTCAGCATGGCTTCAGCAAGGGAAGATCATGCCTGACAAATCTGATAGAATTCTTTCAGGAGGTAACAAAAGAGAGTGAGGGATAGCAGTGTGGAATGGAGGAATACAGCAGGCCAGGCAGCATCAGAGGAGTGGGAAAGTTGATGTTTCGGGTCAGGACCCTTCTTCAGAAATGGGGAGGCTTCGCAGTGGAGTTTTGACTCACTCTTGATATTTTAGTTCTTACTATCTCTAAAAGAGAGTGAGGGGATGTGCTGCATTTGGATTTCCAGAATGCCTATGACAAGGTGCTGCACAGGACACTGCTAAATAAAATAAGAGCCCATGGTGTTAGGGGCAAGGTTTTGGCATGGATAGAAGATCAGCTGACTGGCAGAAGTAGGGATAAATGGGTCTTTTTCAGGATGGCAGCTGGTGACCAATGGAGTTCCACAGGAATCAGTGTTGGGAGCACAATGAAGGAATTGAAGGCATTGTTGGAAAGTTTGCAGATCACACAAAGATAGGTGGAGGGGCAGTTAATGTTGAGGAAGTAGGGAGACTGCAGAAAGACTTGGACTGGGTAGGAGAGTGGGCAAAGAAGTGATAGATGGAATACAATATGGGAAAGTGTGAGGCTATGCACTTTGATAGGAAGAATAGAGATGTAGACTATTTTCTAAATGGGGAAATGCTTTGACAATCTGAAGCACAAAAGGACTTAGGAGTCCCAGTTCAAGATTCTCTTAAGGTAATATGCATGTTCAGTTGGCAGTTAGGAAGGCAAATGCAATGTTAGTATTCATTTCAAGAGGGCAACAGTACAAGAGCAGAGATGCACTGCTGACGCTGTATAAGGCTCTGGTCACACTGCATTAAGAATGTTGTGAAGCTGTTTTGGGCCCAGTGTCTAAGGAAGGATGTTCTGGCCTTGGAGGGGGTCCGGAGGAGGTTCGTAAGAATGGTCCTGGAGCTGAAGAGTTTATCATATGATGAGCAGTTGAGGATTCTGGTTCTGTGCTCGATGGAGTTTAAAAGAATTAGAGGAGCCTGATTAAAACTTACAGAATATTGAGAGGCCTGGATAGAGTGGACATGGAGAAGATATTTCTAATAATAAGATAGACCAGGACCCAAAGGCACAGCCTCAGAATGAAGGGATGACCCCATAGAACCGAGATGTGGAATAATTTCTTCACCCATAGAGTGGTGGATCTGTGGAACACATTGCTGCAGTAGGCTGTGGAGGCCAGGTTTTTGAGTTGCATATAAGACAGAGATGGATAAGTTTTGATTAGTAAGGGGATCAAGAATTACAGGAAAGAAGGCACAAGAATGTGATTGTGAAACACATCATCCACGATCAAATGGTGGAGCAAACTAATGTGCCAAATGGCCTAATTCTGCTCCAATATCTATGGTCTTTCAGGTGGACTGAGAAAGGACAACTGACATCTTTCCCTAAAAGTGACATTAGTGAGTGAATTATGTTTTATGTTTATAATAATCTGGTAGTTGTTTACTTTTTTTTTAAAGTTGAATATGGGCATTGCTGGTTAAACCAGTACTTGTTACGCACTCATAATGGTGGTTAAGATATTACTAGCTCACCATTGGCTTGAATTATTGCAGTCCTTTTGGTGTTGGCATGTGCATGGTATCAATAGGAAGGGAGTTCCAACATTTTGGTCCACTGACACTGGAAGAATTGGTGATACAGTTCCAAATCAGCCACTTACAGGTAGCATGTTCTAGGTTGTAGATGTCACAGGTTTGGAAGGTGCCGTTGAAGGAAACTTGGTGAGTAACTGTGTACATCAGGGTATACACTGCTGCTAATGTGTAGTGGTGGTAGTGGAGGGCATGAATTTTTAAGTTAGTGGATGGGATGGCGATCAAGCAGGCCGCTTTGTCTTGTCATTGTTGTTGGAGCTACACGCATTCAGGCAAGAGCAGAGTATCTCATTGCATTCCTCATTTTATGCCTTATAGACAGTGACAAAGTTTGGATAGACGGGAGGTGAGTTACTTGTTGCAGGATTCCCAGCTGCTGTTGCAACAGCAGTATTTAAATAGCTGGTCCAATTCAGTTCTGATCAATGATAACCTCTAAGATGTAAATAATTGGGGTATCGCGTGATTGAATGTCAAGGGAAGATGTTTTGATCTGTCTTTATGGTGACTGTCATTCCTGGTATTTGTGGCATCTATGTTCCTTCCCATTTATCAACCCAGGCCTGAATATTGACGTGGCCATAATCATTATTACAAATGCCAGCTTTTCACTCCATATTTATTTAATTAACTAAATTTAAGTGCCCTAGCTGCCGTGGTGGAGTTTATACTCATGATTCTTAGATTATTCTTCTAGTAATCTAGATGATTAGACAAGTAACGTAACCACAACGTGAATGATCCTGGTTTTCCTCATTAGGTGCTATTCCATCATCATAACATTTTCTGGACAGGATGCATATTAGATGCTGTCAAATTTAATTTATTTGTATGTAATTATTGTGACATTTGAATGTTTGCCCCTTGGTACCTGAGTGTTGTGCTCTATTCCTTAATGTGCTGCCTCTTTGATGTTGTGTTAATTTGGGCTGGCACATTATACTTTAAAACAAAGTTCACATAAATTTTCAGAGGCTCTAGGTGTCTGGCTTAATGGTAAATTGAGTCTGGTTATGCCTGATTCTTGTTGCTGTCCATTTCCTAGGCTGCCTATCTTCCTCAGTAGTCAGCAGGAGATTGTGAAGCAAATATGTGAGGAGATCGCAAATAGCTGCAAGAATAATAGGGCCATAATAGTGGAGGATTTTAACTTTCTGAATATCGACTGGGACTGCCACAGTGTCAAGGGCTTGGATGGAGAGAAATCTGTTAAGTGTGTTCAGGAAGAATTTTTCATGCAGTTATGTAGATGGCCTACTAGAGAAAGGGCAAAACTTGACCTCTTGGGAAATAAGGCAGGGCAAGTAACAGAAGATTTAATGGGGGAGCACTTTGGACCGGCGACCACAATTCCATTAGTTTTAAAATAGCTATGGAAAGGGACAGGTCTGGTCCACAAGTTAAAGTTCTATATTGGGGTAAGGCTAATTTTAATGGCCTTAGACAGGAATGTTCAAAAGTTGATCAGGGAGGCTCTTTGCAGGCAAAGGGATGTCTGGTATTTGGGAGGCTTTCAAAAATGAGTTAATGAGGGTTCAGGGCCAGCATGTTCCTGGTAGAGTGAAGGGTAAGGCTGGCAGGAGTACAAAATTGTGAATAACTTAAGTTATGGAGGCCCTGGTCAAGAAAAAGAAGAATGCCTATGACATGTATAGGCAGCTGGGATCGAGTGAATACCTTGAGAAGTATAGTGGGTGTCGGAGTACATTTAAGAAAAGAAATCAGGAGGTCTAAAAGGGGACATGAGATCGCTTTTGCAGATAAGGTAAAGGAGAATCCAAAGAGATTCTACAAATACATGAAGGGTAAAAGAGTAACCAGGAAGAGAATAGGGCCTCTTAAAGATCAACAAGGTCACATGTGTGGAGCCACAAGAGATGGGTGAAAGCCTAAATGAATATTTCTCGTCAACATTTACTGTCAAGAAAGGCATGTATGGTAGGGAACTTAGTGAAATAAAGAGTGACGTTTTGAAGACAGTCCGCATTACAGAAGAGGAGGTGCTGAAAGTCTTAAAACACATTAAGGTAGTTCAATTCCCTGGACCTAATGAAGTGTGGGAGACTAGGGAGGAAATTGTGCAGAGATATTTGTATCATCGACAGCCATGGGTGAAGTGCCAAAAGATTAGAGGGTGGCTAATGTTGTGCCATTATTTATGAAAGGCTGCAGGGAAATGCCTGGGAACTACAGACCGGTGAGCCTAACATCTATGGTGGGTAAGTTGTTAGAGGGGATTCAGACAGACAGGATCTACAGGCACTTGGAGAGGCAAGGACTCTTTGGGATAGTCAGCATGTCTTCGTGCGTGGGAAATCATGTCTCATGAATTCAATTGAGTTTTTTGAAGGGGTGACCAAGAAAGTAGATCAAGGTAGTGTGGTAGACATTGTTTACATGGACTTTAGCAAGGCCTTTGGCAAGGTACTGCATGGTAGGTTGTTGAGTAAGGTTACATCTCATGGGATCCAGAGAGAGCTGGCCAGTTGGGTACAAAATTGGCTTGATGGCAGAAGACAGAGGGTAGTGGTAGAGGGTTGCTTTTCAGACCGGAGGTCTATGACCCATGGTGTGCACAGGGCTTGGTGCTGGGTCCACTGTTATTCGTCATTTATGTAAATGATTTGGATGAGAATTTAGGCAGTATCGTTAGTAAGTTTGCGGATGACACCAAGATTGGTGTTACAATGGATAGTGAAGGTTATCTGGGATTGCAGCAAGATCTTGATCAACAGAGCCAGCTGAGGAATGGCAGATGGAGTTTAATTTTGATAAGTGCAAGTTGTTGCATTTTCATGGGTCAAACCAGGGCAGGACTTACATAGTCAATTGTACGACCCTGGGGAGGGTTACAGGGCAAGGAGATCTAGGGGTACAGGTTCATAGCTTCTTGAAATTGGAATCATGGGTAGACAGGGTGGTGAAGAAGACTTCTGGCATGCTTACTTTCATCGGTCAGAGCATTAAGTATAGGAGTTGGGACGTCTTGATGCAGCTGTAGAAGATGTTGGTGAGGCCACATTTTGACTACTGCATGCAGTTCTGATCACCCTACTATAGAAAGGATATTATTAAACTAGAAAGAGTGCAGAAAAGATTTACAAAGATGCTACCTGAATTGAAAAGGTTGAGTTATAAAGAGAGGTTGGATAGGCTGAGACTATTTTCCCAGGAGCGTAGGAGACTGAAGGGTGACCTTATAGAGGTCTATAAAATCATGAGAGGCATCGATAAGGTAGATAGCCTACAGCTTTTCCCCATGGTGGGGGGACTCTAAAACCACTGGTGAGAAGGGAGAGATACAAAAGGTCCAGAGGAGCAATTGTTTCACACAGAGCGGTGAGTGTCTGGAACGGGCTGCCAGCGGTACTGGTGGAAGCGAGTACAATTTCATCATTTAAGAAACATTTGGACAGGTATATGGATGGGATAGGCTTGGAGGGATATGGACCAAATGCAGGCAAATGGGACTAGATTAATTGTGGAAACTGGATGGCATGGGCAAGTTGGGCCAAAGGGCCTGTTTCCATGCGTTAGACCTCTATGTCTCTATGACTCGGTAAACACTAATTTCTGTTCTTAGGAAGGATCACTCGACCTGAAATGTTAACCCTGATTTCTCTCCACAGATGCTGCTAGATCTGCTGAGCTTTCCCAGCAGTTTCTGTTTTTGTTTCTGATTTACAGAATCTTCAGTTCTTTTGGTTTTTACTAATTTTGGTACCCAGTTTTCTGACCTGTGTTATTGCTGAACTGATACCTCATAAAATATAACATTTAGCAATTTTCTTAGCTCTCAATAAAACTCAGAACATGCAGTCTGTGTCTGCAGAGGACTGGCTGAACTCATGTGACTAGTTTGCACAGTGTAATGACCAGTGTGAAGGGAATATCTCTACCACACACAGTCAAACTGATCTGGTAAATAGTCGAAGACATGAGTGATCCAATCTTTGATTTCATGCGTAAATAGTGTAAGATAAAATAGGCAAATCCAAAAGGCCAGTAGGTGCCAAAGTCAAATTTCTGGTACCTACCATTACACCCACAATCAATATGAACTGGAGTTGCTGATTGGTTCTTTGAGGAGAGGCCTGCATTGAAAACGATACGGGTTCTGAGCAAGGGCCACCGGACCCAAAATGTTAACTGACTTTTTCTTCATAGGTGCTGCCAAACCTGCTGAGCTTTTCCAGCAACTTCTGTTTTTGTTCTTGGTTAGGGATGCCATCTGGATAGGGAGTCTGTGAGTGGCAAATAATGTATTGCTCCCTTCACGCAGCAGCACCACCCCCCCAGCCTCCTCCTCCGCACCCCCCTGCTCCCCTCCCCCACCCCCTGCCCTTTCTTTCACCAACCTTTAAAATAATTGGCTTCGGTAGTGCTTAGTTCCATTATTCACCCACAGACTTCATTTATTGACTCCACATTAGTCGTTCCAGCACTATGAATTTCTGAGAGCCTTTCTTTGACTCAAATCTTTTGAGATTGCTGGAATCTCATTTTTAAAATACTTTCATCATCTGTAAATGGTAACAACAATTTTGCTCCTGTGTTAAATAGTTTAATCCCATTCCATTTTCAACTTATCTTAACATTTCTCATGTTTTGCCACATCCCACTCCTAACTATGTGACCATACCAGACTCACCTCATACTGAATTCCAACTGATTCTGGGAAATCCTGGGAAATCTCAAATGTATAGTGATGATTGCAAAGTTGCTGCCTCATTACGTGCTGTCTTTTCTCTGTCTGGGAGACTACTTGACTGAGACAGATTAAAGTAAACAAAGAACATTTTTTGTGCTACATTATCACCTCTGCCTTCAGAAAAAAAATCACGCTTATTCCCAATTACATGGCTCTCTTGACATTATTTTTCTGTTTGCTTTCACTCATCCTAGTGTGTAAAAGACTGATGTCTCTCGAGACTAGTGATTATTTGTGTATAGTTTCATTTAAACAGTTTAGGCTTAAACGTAGGGTACAATCTCCATTTGCCATCTTTGGTAGCTCTGAAATGGAACAGGTACTGAGGGATTGGAAATTTAGGCAAAAATCAATGACTGAACTTAACATTTTGCCTGATCTGCTGACAGACTTTCAGCATTTTCTGTTTGTAATGTTGAACATTTGCTCCTTAATCTGTGCATATCTTTGCACATCTGTCAATACATATGCAGCAGGCATGTGCATTGATTGAAATGGAGACAAGTTAAGCAGCAGCTCGATCTCTAATCCTGTTTGTGCCACAGCAGTGAAATTTTATTGGATTGTCAAGATCAGAAAGCTGTAAAACTAGTTCTTGCATAAGTAGTCTTTAAAGGCTGTCATATTTCTTTCTAGCCATTCAGTCTTTCCTTCTAAATGAATTGTACTGTGAACATGAAGTGTTGTTGATGGTTGGGATTTCTATCATATCTGGATCAACACCTTTATTATTAATGTTGCCAGCGACAGATGTCAACTCAGTGACTTCAAATTCATTTTTACCTACATTAAACTTCAGGTTAACTTTTCTAAGAACTTCTGCAATCAGCCTTTGAGCTCTTTTTTTTAGATGAGCTCCACACTTTGGTGTCATCCATCGATGTGCCAACACATTCAACGTGTTCAAATGTCATACACTGTACCCACAGAGTTAAATATTAAACTAAGGTTACAGGAATCTATACCTTAAGAACTGTGTAATGTGCAGAACGTGGGTTGTAATTCATTAGGCTTCATTTGTCAGAATACTGAGGATACATGTAACTTACTAAAATATTTTTCGCTAATGTACTGTGCCACATTTCCAGCTGGAAGTTATGGTAACAAGGACCTTGAACTGACGATTGTGCTACAAGATTGCAGCCCTGGTTGTCACTGCAAGCCTGGCTCCCAGGTGGAACCAAGGGCTGTAATCCTATGTTTCTTCATCTGTAGGACCTTGAAACGTAAAACCTTAAAACATTGAAACAGCACGTTGTCATACCCTCGGGACATCCTATAACTCTTCACATCCAGTTAATTAGTTTTGAAAAGCAGTTGCTATTGTTGCATTTGCACGAGGCTTCATGGTACAAAGTGCATGTGAATGAATGGCAAGCTTATTTTGGTGGCGTTCTTGAGAGGGGAAATGCTGACCAAAATAGGTTAATTTTCTTTGCGTATACCACTAATCTGAGGATAAGTAATGTAGTTTATGCTGGGATTTCTGCTTAAAGCTGGTATCTTTAAAATATTAGTGCAGTATGGAGTATAAAATAAGCATAGCATAAAATGTACTACTTTAGAGCCGAACTGAATAATTAATCTCGATGTATGCTCATGTGAGAACTATTTGAGTTTTTATAGCTTGTTTACCATCAACCAATCCTTTTTTGCCGTTAATTAGTGAATACATGATTCCATCAATGCATTGTTCTCATAGGTGAGTTCTCCACTGCAGCAAGCTGCATGCTGCATTTTTCCACGTGCTATCTATAAAGGGGTAAGAGATTTTGTAATAATTGTGGCAAAATAATAATGATGCACAATAATAATGAATTTGCCATCATTACATGTTTGAAACTGGTACACGTTTCTGCAGTCTGTGTGTGCACAAACATGGAAATCCCCAAGTTGTTGTCATGATTTTATTCTTCTCCAGAGGGTTCGTTGTTGAGGTCTCTCCAGACTGCAAACAAAAAGGTATCATCAATCTGATGAGAACTTCTACTTTGCACTCTTCATTTACTGTAAAAACCCTTGAAAATGTTTAACATTTTTGAATGACGTGTACTTGGATTTTTAATTGCATACTAAATTCAAAAACGTGCTGAAGACCGTCTCTTGTCTTGAAAACAATACTCGTATTTGTAGAATGACAAATTTCTCCAATCTAATAAATAAAATTAAAATATTTTCTTTTCAATACTTCAGCTTTTACTTTAATCCTATGTGTAGGTTAAAATCTTTACTTCACTGAATTTAAAGTATTAAAAAGTGAGGGACAGTCAGTGATTTTAATGTCTGGTTTGCTGTGAGTGAGAATTCTTCAATGTGGTTGATTGCTTAACCTACCTGATGACATTATTGTTGCCTGTTCCCAGGAGATCTCCTGGTCTCGGTACCAGGTTCAAATTAGTGTCAGGAAGGATGAAAACCATGCCACAGAAATCATCAGATAATTCTGGCTTGCTTTCCTGAGGAGAAAGGAGGGCATCACTTCGCTGACTAAAAACCTGAGCTATTAAACATGATCCAATGTTCGCTTGACATACCACAAAGTCCTCAACAGAGTCCCTTGCAGCCTTGTAATTTATGTCTGCCAGCCTAGTCTTGCCGAAATATAGTATCCAGTTGTGCTGCAAAGTTCAGTTTGACTGTTTTGACCATTTCATTTACCATTAATGTTGATGTTCATTCTTTCTTTTTGACTGTAAGCTTCCACTTTCACAGAAACTAATTTATTGATTTTTCAACCATAATGTGTGTTTGTTTTTGGTTATTCTGTGATTTATAACACACGGCTCATACATTCTAAAACTTTGGATCTATAATGTTTTGAATTACCAATTATCCACTGAAATCCTTAGTTTCACATCTCAACCAGAAGATAGCATCTCTTACGGTACAGCATTCCCTGAATATTTCACTTATCAGCTTTAATCCTTGCACTCATGTCCTGGAAAGGGAAAAATATAGCAGTCCATCTTTAAGCAAGGAGTTCCTGATGTTTAGATCAGATGAAGTCTTTGAAATATTGTGCACAATTTAGAATCTTCTCTGCTTTTAGCTTTGCTGCATTGCATTTAGGATTTCTTTTTGCATTGTGCCATAGTCTGTTCAATGTAAATGCAGATGTGCAATGTGCTTAAAAGGGGGCTCTTGCCAAGCTATCATATGATGATTGCTGGATAGAGTGTGTTAAGACCTGGGACATTATGGTAATTGTTTTCTCTGTGAGAGCCAGGTGTTCTGCTTTTTGTGCCTGTAAAGATAATTTCAAGGTCATTGTTAATGTTCTGTTTTGGCTTTACTGATAGATAGTTCTCAGCTTCCGCATCCTAGCTTCCTAGGAAGGAGAAGTTACGCAACAGACTGTATTGACGTTGAAGACCTTGTCAGGGTTATACTGCAAGATAGCCCCTTGATGGTCCAAGGTCTCTGATGCCAATTACAGATTCTATTATCTTTCTGGTAGCTGTAGGCATTTCACTGTATTCTGTCTGTCGTTCTGATAAGGGTGTCATTAGTTAAGGCCACAGATGGTAACTTTGGCCAAACTTCAAGTCTGCTGTTTCTTTGGAATAAACCTAACCCAGAAGGTTGCCTTAAAATAAAGAATTTGTGATGGCTGCCTGGAAGGCTGTCTTAACCCTGCATGATTTCTGTGATCACTGATCATGCGAAGATTAAATCGAAATTTGTGAATGTCATGGAGCTGTTTCTAGTCCACAGGCGTGCCATCAATAACTCTCTGGACTTTGGAGTTATGCTGCAGTGCGAAAGATTGATGTCCCTTGTCATTTTGATCTTTTTCTCATTAGGAAATGATTAGAAGAAAGACTTGAATTTATATAGCACCTTTCACAAACTGACATCTGAAAGCACTTTACAACTAATGTGGTTTCAAAAGTGTAGTCACTGTAATATAGAGAGCACACAGTCAATAAGCTTACAGCAAGCTCCCACAAAGAGCAATGTTAAAATGATCAGATAATCTGCTTTTGTGGTGCTGGTAGAGGGGCAAATATTAACCAGGATACAAGGAATAACTTGCCTGCTCTTTGAAATAGTGCTGTGGGATTTTTTTAATACCTCCTCTAGCAGACAGATTGGTTTCACATTTCATCTGGAAGACCATATCACCAACAGTGCAGCACTCCCTCAGTTCTTCATTATTAGTTTTTAGTTTTTGTACTCAGGCCCTGGAGTTGGAAAAATACAGCAGTTCACCTTTAAGCAAGGAGTTCCTGAAGTTTAGAGTAGATAAGGTCTTTGAAATATTTTCTAAAATCGTCTAGAGATACCACCAGTTCAAGGACCACTAGACATGACTAACAGCTATCAGCATTACTAGTGATGCCCACATCCCATACAAGAACTAAGTAAAAAAGCAAACTAGTAACATGTGGAGAGTTCCACTGGCAGCCGTTGCACGAGCAGTAAGTCATTCAGGCAGCTGAGTGAATAAACAATGACACTTTGAAAGTGGACAATGCTAAGGGAGAAAGGGATTCACCAATACACACATGGTGACCGACACAGACAGACACGCACACAACCCACTCCAGCACCAACCTGAGATAACAAGGTGTAGAGCTGGAGGAACACAGCAGGCCAAGCAGCATCATAGGAGCAGAAGCCCCCAGCACCAAGCTGTTCCAGCTCCGTGTTCACTGGAATGCTAGCCTCCTAGAACTGTGAATGAGCTGCCATGTTTTATAATCTGAGATAAGAATGCGATAATACCAAATATTCTTTATTTTAAAACTGTCAAAAAGCTTGCTGCTGGATGTATTAAATTGGAGGACACGCCCTGGGGGTAAAATAACACACATCTCTTGCATATAAATACACTGATCAAGGCAGTAAAAAAAACACAAATTTGACTGTGTCTCTATGGGCAGACTGAGTTTCCTCCACAATCCATGCATCAGAGTGGATTATTATGTCATATGCATAAAACTGAGCATTTAAATTAGTGTGCGAGCTGAACATTGGCAGGCAGCCAGGTATGGAAAGTAGCATCCTGTGCTGACAATGGGGAATTGCATAATTACAGTAATACACAATATTCCAGGCCACATATTTTGTACCTATGGAAACATAGAGAAATTCTGCTGGAAAAATAAAGCAATAATATGAATCCATGCTCCTCTTATTAAGCTGAGTTGAAACTTCTCTTTCTGTTCCCATATGTATTTGATTCTCTCTTGTCAGTGCGCTTACAAGACTGGGTTAAATGTGTTAGAATGTGTGCGTCAGACCGGGAGTAAGAGACACTGCACAAGGAGAGAGAGGAAGAGATTGCGGGACACGCATAATGTCAGAGAATGAGAATACCTGCAGGATGATTTTGCTGTCGGTTTCTTTTCTTTTCAATTTCATCCTTTGACTTCTTTCTTGCTTTATACTTCAGAAGATGTGACAACCTCTGATGACCTCTGCCACTGTGTACAACCATCATCAGTGCAGCACATCTAAACTTATTTTGTTCTTCCATTTGAAAACAAAACGAGAAATGTAGTGATGTTTAATCTTTTTTTCAAGCTGAATTTCCAAAGCAGATTACACCCACCATAAATTTCTGTCAATCAATCATCATATTTCTGATTTCTTTCATGTATTTGTTGATTCACTAGGGGTACCCCAGTGGCTGTATCTGTCATAAAAGTGATATTTTCCTTAGTTAGCTGCCAAAATTTTGAAAATGGCATGTTGTGATGTAAGGTGTGTGATTAATGTAATTTATTTTGGATTTTTGAATTTTGCATGAGTAACATGAGTTTTCTGCATGTTTGAAGGTGTTTAATGATTAACTTGTAGCAATTTATATAGCCTTGGTGGTTTATTTTAAAACACAGTATTAGAGAGAAACTTCCTGGCGGCTAATGGGTGTTTGTTTACATTGGGAGAGCTTACAAGTGAACAAAGTAAACAATGTTATGCATTAGGCTTCCAGATACAAGATTCTGGAATTTTTCTGGGATTAGGAAAAGCACACATTGCTTAGGGAAAAAGGAATATGTTCTAGTTTCAATTTGGGGTAGTTTGCATAAGTCTGGGCTGAACCTGGGATGTATAAATCAGTTGCTTCTGAGAAAGGGAGGTAGTCTAGTTACCTCAGTGTAAGGAGTTTAGTTTAGAAGTTCAAAACCAAAACCCTGAAGGGTTTATTTGAAACTGAGAAAATCTAAGCTCAGTTGTATGAAGTCTTCAGGAAGATGCTATCAAATTGTCAAGACATTGAATTGAAAACTCCTGTTAAAAGAAGCCCAACAAATGTGAAAGCGAAGGAAATTATCTCTGGTATGTGTATGGTAAAGGACAGTTCTTGGATTGTATTTCAAAATCTTTGTTTATCTTCACTTCTTATGTGTAATAAACATCTGTTTTATTGTTAAAACTGAATCGGCAGCATTGTATTTCATTTCTGTTTCAGTGAAAAACTACCTTGTTAAAATGAAAAGAAATGCTAAATATCATTTATCAAAGATTTCAGTCTGAGATCTGACTTGTTCATTAATAACACCAATTGGGATCATTAAGCTGCTGTGTTGACCACTGGGCACATCCCACCATCCTGCCCATTTTGCTTGAGAAGTGAAAACAGCTACCATCTACTTAGCAGTGGGAATCCAACTCTTGCCAGTTAACTGGCTGCTGGGAACCAAACTGTGGATGTTGCTGGGATCTTTCTCATGGCAGACAGATCCCAAGCTGCAGGTGAGGCCTGGTATGTTATTGGCATCAAATCCTGGCGGGAGGCCTTGATGCATAGGTATGCTGCTTATCAGCCATTCACCATCACTGGAGATGCATTCTTCTCCACTGACAGTCTGGTAGTTGTGTCTAAGAAAAATGTGAACATCTTTAGAGGGCACTTCCGTCCCTTGCATGCTCCTGACTGCTGGAGCAGCACCCGCCTCTCCTGGTCCTTTTAATCCTTCTGTCTGAAAACCTTTAAAGGTGGTAAGGTTTCATTTGTTCATGGCTTCATTCTGAACGCAACACCAAGAGAGGAGGCAGCAAGTTTAGTGATGGTCAGTGAGTAGCTTCATTCATTGCTAGAAGAGGCAAAGTGGTGAAACAAAACAAGGATGAGGTCACAGAAAAATGTAAGTTTTTGGGTTGGTGAGAAGGTGCTGCTAGGGAGTGAGTCTATATTGTTTAAAACTTAAAAATAATTCATCATTTTTAAAAAAAAAAGCAACATGGATTTCAGAAAGGAACACTAGCAAAAGGGACGTAAAATTAAATTAAGTCAAAACAAAATAAAGTAATTAAAACCAGAGGAAAATGAAGTCAACGTAAGTTTTTTTTTCTAGTAAGTTTATGTTTAATTTGAGTGTGACAAATAGTTTTCAGACTTGAGGGATATCGAGTCAATGGGGGTACAAGTAGAATGTACCTCAGGGAGGCGATGGTCTAGTGCTTTTACCATTAGACTGTTAATCCAGAGACCCAGGTAATGTTCTGGGAACATGGGCTCAAATGCCACCAGAGCAGATAGTGGAATTTGAACCCAATAAAAATCCGGAATTAAGAGTTTAGTGATGATCATGAATCCATTGTCAACTGTCAGGAAAATCCCATCTGGTTCACTAATGTCCTTGAGGGCAGGAAACTGCCATCCTTACCTGGTCTGGCCTACATATGACTTCAGATCCACAGCAACGTGGTTGACTCTTAACTGCCCTCTGCGATTGGCATCTCAGTGATACCATCATCCTGTAAAAAAGGACATCCTGCAGTAGGTGTGAAGTCATGGATAACACAGAAAAACACAGCAGAGTGTCTCCTGGTTTCAGAGCTTGAATAGTGAATGCAGTCACTGTTGTGCAGCTTGAGACAGAGGATTGGATGGTAGCACACGCAAGGGGTGGTCACACTGCTGATTAGCAGCTTACAGGCAGAGAGGAATTGGTGGCCACCAATTTCTGACTTCATTGTGTTTGTATACATCTACACAGTATATCATCAGAGTATATTTTGAAACCAATTTGAGGAAACAGTTCCTCAAGGGAATACAGCAAAAAACAGGACAGTGTGTTGCCTCCATGGTGTCAAGGTCAAGGATATCACAAAGTGGTGGCATGACATCCATTTAAGGGAGGGGATCAGTCAGAAGCCCTGGTTCACATTGGTACTAACAGACAGAAAATAGAGTATAGCAATAAATGGATTATTCTCATATTGGCAGACTGTACCTTGATTCACTCGAGCTTTGAAGAATGAGAGGTAATCTCATGGAAACCTGCAAAATACTTATAGGGATAGATAAATCAGCCTGCAGGTAAGATAGACTCACCTTTACTGGCTCCAACCCTGCCTCCTTGACCATTTTTCTGAAGAAGGGTCTAGGCCCGAAACGTCAGCCTTCCTGCTCCTCTGATGCTGCTTGGCCTGCTGTGTTCATCCAGCTCTACGCCTTGTTATCCTTGACCTGTCTGTCTCCTCTCCACCTATCTTTTCCTTTGTCCATCTTCTATCTGCCTCCCCCGTTCTCCCTATTTATTTCAGACTCCCCTTCCTCTCCCCCATTTCTGAAGAAGGGTCTAGACCCGAAACGTCAGCTTCCCTGCTCCTCTGATGCTGCTTGGCCTGCTGTGTTCATCCAGCTCTACACCTTGTTATCTTAGGTAAGATAGGTTCCTGATTGGGAAGTCTAGATTCAAAGGGTACAACTTAAAAATAAGGGCGATGCCATTTACAATTGAGACTTTTTTTAACTTAAAAGGGGGTGATCCTTTGATATCTGTACCACAGAGGGCTATGGAAGCTCAATCTTTGAGTATACTTAAAGTAGAGTTTGATTAATTTCTGATTATCAATGGCGTGAAAGATTATGGGGATCGTGTGGATAAAAGACATTGAAGTGTTCAATCAGCCACGATCATAATAAACGGTGGAGCAAGTTTGATGACTTGAATATCTACTCCTGTTCTTATGTTCCTCTAGATGTTATCTATGTGGAAGTTGTAGAGAACCACCCAGGTGGCAAGAAGTATATATTTTTCATCTCTCAGGTCCAGTTGGCCGGTGCTACCGATCTTTAAAGGTAGTTGACATACTGCCTCAATATATATTAAAAAAAAAGTCACGGTTATTGCTAGAAAGTCCACGCAACCACAATTACGGATGTAGAGCCAGCAGCAGGCCATTCAGCCTCTCAAGTTTGCTTCAATAGGTCATAGCCTACTTTCACCTTTACAACAGCACAGTGGCAGCAATGCACACTTGTCTAACAAGGGAATCCTTCCAACATGTGCAAATTTATGCATATTGATGTAAAATATAGTATTCAAACTCACACCATCTCTTAATTTAATTTAAATGGGAAATTGAAAAGACATTTCCAATGGCCAATGTCACTTCTAGTGAAAAATAGAAACAATTAAAATTTGGGCTGGATGCAGTAAACCAGCTGCCCGCACCACTTCACAACATTACCTGCCCCATTTATACCCTGACAGCACAAGTGGCCATTCAGCCCCTCATGCATGCACTCACTGTTTAAAAGAATCCAACATCTTCCTTACTATGCTGCAAATTTTCCTTTTCATGTATTTGGTCACTGCTGCCCTATGGCAGTAGAGGTTTTAATTTCTAGTCAGTGTTTCATTTGCATGATAGGGATTTGTAAATGTGTAATGATATTTATTCTAAGCATCTTTGTGACTTGCTATTCCACCATCCTAAACATACAGTTTCTTTCCTTTTTAACTATGCTAGCCTATTCCATAAAATGTGCAATACTAGGGTAATTACTCAACCTAAATGGTTTAATAGTCTTTACAAACAATGAATATTTAAGAGGTAGTTAATGATCCAATTTTCACATCTGCAAACACTAATCTTTTATCGTTCATCTAACTGGGTCACTTTAATGTCTCCTCATTCAATAACGACTATAGTCTAGCCAGTATAAATGTCAGACCTTTAACGTCTTGCCTACTACTGTAAGTAAAAAAAAACTTCTCTAAATTTTTTTTGCAATGCAGCATTCTTCATGAACTACTTCTTTTAGGTTGAACCTTATGTAATAAATATTAACTAAAATATGTTCTGGAAGACTCCAATGTGAGCAAGTATCCATCAGAATATTTCAATCAAAGAGTAGTAATCTCAAATGCTTCTGGACCTTAGGATAATTCCAAAGATCCCAGCTGTTTCAGTAGAGCTACAACACTGACATCCACTGACACTGTGAAACATTGCCCAAGGAATGTCCTGTCCACAGAAGGTAGGACAGATCCGTCCCCACCAATTGTTACCATATCAGTCTACTTTCAATCATCAGCAAATTAATGAAAGGGGCCATTGATTCTGCTATCAAGTGACACTTACTCTGCAATGACCTGCTTGCTGAAGCTCAGTTTGGGTTCCACCAAGGCCAGCTTCTAACCTAATGCAGTCTTGGTTAGGAAAGAACTGAACTCTGTTGAAAGATGAAAATGACCTCCCTTGACATCAAGCCGGCATTTAATGTATGTGATAGCAGGGATTCCTGGTAAAAGTGAAGTCAATAGGAATCAGTGGCTAAACTCTGAGCTGATTGTATCACACCCAGCACAAAGGAAGGTGGTTGTGTTTGTTAGAGGTCAATCATCTCAGTCTTCGACATCACTGCAGGAGTTTCTCAGGATAGATATTTTCTAATCAACCTATTCTGAGATGGTATCAGACTCCTCTGGAACAGGTGGAAATTAAAGTTAGGCCTAGCGACTCAAGAGTTTCTCAAGGTAGTGTCCTAGCCATCTTCAGCTGCTTTGTTTGTGACCTTCCCTCCATCTTAAGGTCAGAGGAGGGGTTGCCATCTGATAATTTCACAATGTTCAGCACCATTTTGGTTTTCTCAGATACCAAAGTAGTCCTGTACATGTGCAGCAAGATCTGGACAAAATTTAGACTTGGGCTGATAAGTGGCAAGTGGCATTTATGCTGCTCAAGTGGCAGGCAATGACTATCTCCAACAAGAAAGAATCAAATCCTTACTTTTAAATGGCGTGATGATTCTCCCATTATCAACACCCTGAGGGTTACTGTTGATCAAAAACTGAGCTGGACCAGCAATATAGATACGACAATACCAGGTCAGAAGTTGGGAATTTTGTGGGACGAACCCACCTCCTGACTGCCCAAAGCCTGACCACCATCAAAGGCACAAGTTAGAAGTATGATGGAGTGGTCTTTATTCGTCTATGAGTACAACTCTAGCAACGTCCCAGAAGTATGAATGAATCCTGGACAAAGCAGTCCACTTGATTGGAACCCCTTTCATGACTTCAAATACTGATGATGCAGAGTTGCAAAAGAATATATCATATACAAGATACTCTGCAGCAACTCATCAAGATTACTCCTCCAGTCCTCTCCAATCCTGTGACACCTGCCACATAGAAGGACAAGGGCAGAAGATGCTTTGGAACATTACCACTTGCAAGATCTTCTCTAAGCCACACACCATCCTCACTTGGAACTATGGGCGGAAATTTCTCAATCATTAAGTGGTGTGGGCAATGGAGGCCATTGTGGGAAAATATAGTGAGATTGAATAAAATATGAACTTTGACATTGAGAGAAAGCTTACAGTTTTCCCCTAAAATTTCACCGGTGTTGTGAATCTTGCTAATAAGCAGCGATTACATTATTTGCATGCATTTACTTTTCATTATTAACAAATGTCACTTCATTTATATGCAGCTTGCAATTCTCCGTCCTGTTTTGAGAAACCGGATGTCAGCTGTTCCTTATTTGAAAGTCAGATGGTCCTCTGATGAATGCAGCTCACTGCTTGCTTCTCTGGCCCACTGATGCAACACCCCTTCACTAATATGTCCTTGAATTCTCTATAGACAGTAATGTCCTCCAACCTTCATCCTCTATAGCCGGCATCAGAAAACCACACATCTTAGCACGTCATCATGGCTAATATTAGGCCAACTTACAATCTACTTCACTTTGGAGATCATGGATACGTTTGACTTGCATGCATCTGCCAGTTCATACCTCACACATCTACAAAGGATCCATTTTATGTCTCTTTGCATAATTTTCTTAGTGTTCACTCACTTTTCTCACCAATTTGGAGATTGCTAGATTCTGTGGATTGCACAGCTTTTTGTTTTGGCAAGAGGACAGGAAGTATTTGAAGACATAGACTCATACAGCATAGAAGCAGGCCCTTCGGCACACCATGTCTATGCTGACCAACAAACAGCAAACTACACTGATCCCATTTATTTACACTTGGTCCAAAGCGTACTAGGCCCTGGTATTTTAAGTGTTCATCCAGCTGCTTCTTAAATATTGTGAGCGTACAAACCCTGCTTACCCAGTCATTTCTCATTTCTGAGACTTTTCAGCTCAGGCAACATACTGGTGAATCTCCTCTCCACCCTCTCTGGTGCAATAACATTCTTCCAATAGACTGGCAACTAGAACTACACACAGTATTACATCTGTGGCCTAACCAATGTTAGATAAACATGACTTCCTTGCTCCTATATTCTATGCTCCGGCTAATGAAGGCAAGCATTCTGTATGCCTTCTTCACCACCCTGTCTACCTGTCCTGACACATTCAGGAATCTATATGGACTTGTACACCAATGTCCCTTTGTTCCTCAGTATTCCCTAGGGACCTACCATTCACTGTGTATGTCCTTCCTTTATTACACCTCACAAAATGCATCAGCTCACACGTATTAGGATTAAATTCCATCTCCCATTGCTGTGTCCAATTTGCCAGCTGAACAATATCAGACTGCAGCCCGAGAACATCCTCCTCACTACGAACAATACCACCAATTTTTGTATCATCTGCAAACTTACTAATTATATGTTTTACATTCACATCGAAGTTGTTAATGTACATAACAAACAGCAAGAGTCTCAGCACCACCCCCTGTGATACACTGCTGGTCACAGGCTTCCAATTACAAAAACAATTCCCTAGCTTCACCCTTTGCCTCCTATTTACAAGCCAATTTTGGATCCAGTATGTCAACTTGCCTTGGATCACATGGGCTCTTGTCTTTTGATCCAGCCTTCCATGTGAGATCTTGTCAAAGGCCCTACTGAAGTCAATATAAACCTTCATTAATATAATTAGTAAGCTTTTCAAAAAACTTGGCTAAATTAGTCTGATGATCTCCCTCTAACAAAGATAACAAGGCGTGGAGCTGGAGGAACACAGCAGGCCAGGCTGCATCAGAGGAGCAGGAAAGCTGACGTTTTGGGTCTGGACTCTTCTTCAGAAATGGCGGAGGGGAAGGGGGCTCTGAAATAAATAGAGAGAAGGGGGACGGTGATAGAAGGTGGATAGTGGAGCAGATAGGTGGGAGAGAAGACGGACAGGTCAAGGAGGCGGGGATGAAGCTAGTAAAGGTGAGTGTAGGTAGGAAGTGGGGGTAGGGGTTGGTCAATGAGGTGGGAGGAGCGGGTAGGTGGGAGCGAAGATGGACAGGTCAAGGAGGCGGGGATGAGAGGGGGGCTGGTCTTAGGATGAGGTCGGGGGTGGAGAGATTTTGAAACTGGTAAAGTCCACATTGAGACCATTGGGTTGTAGGGTTCCAAGGCGGAATATGAGGTGCTGTTCCTTCAGTTTCTGGGTGGCATCATTGTGACACTGGAGGAGGCCCAGGCTGGACATGTCGTCCAAGGAGTGGGAGGGTGAGTTGAAGTGGTTCGCGACTGTTGTCATTTGTCGCGAACCGAGCGTAGGTGCTCCTCAAAAATACTACTCCCTTTAACAAATCTGTGTTGACTACCTCTGATCAATACCTGCCTTTCCAAGTGTTGAATAATCCTGGCTGTCAGATTTTTTCCAATAATTTCCCTACCACTCACGTCAGACTGACTGGTCTGTAATGACCTGGCCTATCTCTGCTCTCCTTGAACAAAGGAAATACATTAGCTTTTGTCCAGTCATCTGGCATTTTATCTGTGGCCAGCAAAGTATTAAATATATATGCCAGGGCCTAGCGACCTCCTCCCTTGCCTCGCATAGCAGCCTGGGATACAATCCATCAGATCCTGGAGATTTATGCACCTTTATGCCTGCTAAAACATCCTTATTAAACTGATCACACTTTAGAAATTTACCATCCCAACTGAAATCCCTGGCTACCTATCCCCTTTTGTGAATACAGTTGAGAAATATTAATTTAAGAGCTCACTCATCTCCTCTGGCACCATGCACAAATTGCCCTTTTGGACTCTAATAAGCCCCATTCTTTCCCTAGTAATTTTCTTGCTTTTGATAAACTTATAAAATGTCTTGGGGTTTTCCTTATTCCTATTTTTACCCTCCTAATTTATTTTTTAAGCACCTCCTATGCACACTCTACTTTTGAAGGGCCTTCCCTGTTTTTAAAGATGAGGTGGGTGAGAGCCGCTGAATTGTGATGCCTCATCCAGTAGTGACGTTAGTAATGCTTGAACATTTGTTGTTCGGGTTTGTATGCAATGGTGGATTTATGGTGAGTATGAGGTAAAGAATGAAGATAGTGGAACAAAATCAGAAACTGCTGGAAAAACTCAGCAGGTATGGCAATATCTGTGGAGAGAAAATGTTTGTACTTCCCTTTGGAGTGCACAAGTTCATTGACCTTTTTCCTGCACTGGCGTGCATTCCATTTGATTCTGGACCCAACAATGGCCTGATCTTCTGTGCTTAGGTTAGCTGCATTTGGTGCTTTCACCTCCTCTGATAGTCCACCAGGTAATGGATGACCTCTACTTGACCATTCCATCCAGCCCCAAAATCATTTCTAACTCTGGAGGGAAAAGAAACCTGCAGTAGTTTCAATGTAAACCTGTGGGAAATTTGTACAGTACACTTGGGTGGCTTTCTGCAGTAATATGCCTGATTGCCGTAGGAACAAGGAATGAGAGTTGGCCAGTTGGCCCTTTGAGCCTGCTCCACCATTCAATAAGATCTCGGCAAATCTGATTTTAACCTCAACTCTACATTAATGCATATTCCAAAAATCTTTCATGCCCTTGATAATCAAGAACCTAGCTACCTCTGCCATAAAAATACCCAAAAGATTCTGCATCCACAGTCTTTGAGGAAACAAATTTCAAAGACCCACAACATTCTGAGTGGAAATAATATTTTGTCATCTCTGTTTTAAATGGGCACCCCTTATTTTTAAATTATGGTCCCTAGTTCTAGATTGTCCCACAAGAGGAAATATCCTTTCAACATCCACCTGGTTAAGTCCATCAGGACCTTACATGTTTCAATTAAGTCACCTCTGACTCTTCTAAACTTCAGAGGATATATGCCTAGCCCTTCCACCCTTTCCTCATAAGGCAATCGGCTTATTCGAGTTGTTAGTCAGTAAACTTTCAGAGTTATGTAATATAACAGTCTCACATTTCCAAAATGCAGAAGCACTGTTTCAGTGTAGATTTGGGCAGCACGGTGGCTCAGTGATTAACACTGCTGTTTCACAGTGCTAGAGACCCGGTTTCAGTTCCACACTAGGGGGACTGTCTGTATAGAGTTTGCACATTCTCCCCGTGTCTGTGTGGGTTTCCACCGGGCGCTCAGTTTCCTCCCATAGTCCAAACATGTGCAATTTAGGTGAATTGGCCATGCTATTGTGTCCAAAGATGCGTGGGTTAGGTGAATTGACCATGCTGTAGTGTCCGGGGATGTGTAGGCTAGGTGGGTTAGCCATGGGAAATGTAGGTTTACAGGGAATGGGTCTGGATGGGATGCTCTTTTGAGGATTGGAGTGAACTTAATGGGCTGCTTCCACACTGTTGGGAATCTATGTTTGGGTGTATTGCTTAGCAATTTATCAATGTTCCTGGAATGAGTAGTTATGTAGCATTTATATTCTTTTTCTCCACTCCCTTCCCAAATGATATAAACTTCCTACTGGAGCAATATTGATGGTTTACGTCTCCTACCTGATCCAGTTGACATCATAGGACCGTCAGAAAAGCATGCTGACAGATGCTTTTTTCATGTTAGGAATCCAAATCTGTCCCTCCCTGACTTTTGTACATTTACTTTTTTCAGCAGAGGTCACTTTTCTAACACTGAGTGTTCCTGAGGCCACCTGCAGTGGGTCGTCTCTGTTGAACCAGCTACTTCTGCGCAGATCAGTCATATTTTAAGCTAGGAGTTCACATTGTTCCTAATAGTGGCTGTATTTGGAGTAGTGACCCTGCCTGTGTGTCCCTTAACCTCAGGGCTCCATGGAACTGATTGTGTTATATAATCTGAAAATTGGCATTTACAGTATTTTGTGTGGAGCTGCTGATTTAGACATAAATTCACCAAATGGAAGCAGTGATCAGTAGTTGAGTCAGACATGTATTATACCGGTAACAACTTACTTAATACTCTCCTCAGAGAATGTCCCTCTTGAGTAGTATGGAAGCAAGATCTCACCCTATCATATTTCTAATGGATGTGATAACAGTTTATTTTCTGCAGTTTCAATATTGATTTATTTTACCTCATTGTGCTAAGCATTGTATTGGAAAATGGCAGCAAATTAAATGCATATTTAATTTTCTTGCATAAAGTAAAAGATAATTAGCTATTCCCTTAAAGAAAAGCATAAAACGTAAATATTTTGTGATGTTGAAAAACTGATATTAAAACAGAATAGATGCTGTGACTGAAATGTTGTCCTTCTTTCTCAAGCACTAACTGTTCTTTTATAGAATGTTTTGTTTTGATGCATTCGGATATTTCTGTCAAATATTTCTGTACTCACAAAGGTTTGTTGTTCGGGGCTGCAATTCTCCTGTCACTGCCTCACCTCAATCCTTAACCCCATGTGCTGTATTTACCAAATCAAGAAAGGCAAGGAATTTTAAATAAAAGCATGTGATTGATGTCAATTGGAAAGTTACTTTCACCTCCTGAGTTATTTGCATCTGCAACTGTGAAGACAATCTACTGAGGAAATGCAAAAAAAAATCTTGCATTTATATATCACCTTTCAAACCCTAGGACATCCTACATTAAGCTCACAAACAATGAAGCACTTTTGAAGAGTAGACAATGCCATCATGTAGGAAAGACGGCAGCTAAATTGTACACAGCAGTGGTCTTACTAGCAGCACTGTCAAAATGACCAGAAAATCTATTTTTTAGTAATAGGCCTTGAGAGGTAAACGTACCATGGGGTCTTAATTGTCCTCATGAGAGAATAGACATGGCCTAGTTGAGTGCTTTATTCCAAAATAAAAGCCGGCATCTCAGACGGGAGTAAGAGGAATGTTGCGCAAATGCAAAGATACACACAGCAACAGTTAAGGCCAAAGCAAAAGTCTCACTGTTTTACTAAATACTGCAGCTCTTTTCCTAGGGGCCAGTGATGTTGTTATGCTAACTTTAAATATGTTGTTCAATCTCTTTATCTCCAAACATTACGTAATAGCAGCAATTATATTTCCATATCTTTCTGGGAAACGTATGAATCAAAACCTACTGGAAATAAAGTAGTTACTACAAAAATATATTTATCTATGCTAAACTCTTGACTGGCTTAGAAGGAACAATAAGGACATTCCTTAGCTCTGTATCATATCTGGGTTAACTAGTTGGTTGGCAAATAAAATGTTGGCATTGATTTTATTAGTATGGTATAAAATATTTAGAGTGTTTTTGTGTCAAATTTTTTTGAATTATGTATATTCAGGCACCTTTTAGTGAGGTTGTGTGAAATGCTTTTGATCTCTGCTCAAAAGGATTTGGCCATCCTCCAAATTCAGGAAGTATATAGCAAAGGGAATAACAGGCCTCAGATCTTGACCATTTGTCAGAAAGCTAAATTAGGCTCCTACTTTGCAAATTGCAGGCATTGTTAATGTTGAAATCACAGTACGTTCTCAACTGGCCTGTGTACTATCTATCAGAGAGCTTCTACATCACTGTGCCCAGACATGTTGGAAATAAAGAAACAGAGAAACTGAAATTTATGACAGGGAAAGAAGCCATTCAGCCCATTGTGTCTATGCCAATCAAAAAGGTGTTATCCAACCCAATCCCACTTCCCAGCTGTTAGTCTATAGCTCTGTAAATTACAGCAATGCATTAATTTTAAAATGCAATGAGAATTTCTTCTTTTTACTGTTTGAGTGTAACTTCCCTGCTCTTGTGTCATATGTTTGGCTAGTAAAAAGTGTTTTTCCATCACCTTGTATACCTTTCTTGTCACCTTCAGGGATCTGTAGACTCGCAGTCCACCAAGATCGCTCTGCTCCTTTACAGTTCTCAGAGTTTTACAATTTTGTGTGCATTGCCTTGCCCCATTTGCTTCCCTGAATGTATTACTTCACACTTCTCTGGATTGAGTTCCATTTGTCACTTTTCTGCCCACTTATCCCATAGTCTACAGCCGTCTTCCTCACTATCTACAATATGGGACCTTCTCAAAAGCTTAGCTAAAAATCCATTTACAATGGGAATGGGAATGAAATTGAATATGAAATATGAGAATGGGTATCCTTCCTGGTTTCCAAGGGCATTAACATCCTAATATTTTGTAATCCTTGCATTTTTAAATGGTTTCTGTTCCTTCCCATTTGGCTGAGATTATGTGTTCGCTGCAGGAATGTTCCTGGCTACTGGGATTGATTCTTAGCTAGGTTCCTGTTTCACAGTAACCTTTCTTCACGTGGGGCCTGAAAGAAATGCTTCAGTTTCAGAAGGGCTGGCAAACACAAAATTAAACAGAAAATGCCAGGAATACTCAGCAGATCAGGCACTTTTAGGAAGAACGCTTCAACTTTCAGTTAACTACGTTACAGCTTGGCAGTCTCAGTATTGAGTTCAACAACTTCAGATCATGATTGCTCCCATTTTTCTGGATGATAAGTGCTGCTAATGATTCTGGTTTTGTCATTTGCAGCTCTTCAGGACCCATTTTCTGTGGCTTTACTTCTCTGAATATTCTTCCATTTCATGTGTTTAATTGCTGCTGCAAGCTAACGTGAAGTCAAGTTATTACATTGGTAGAGGTCACATGACTATGGCAAGCCAGTTGTTTGACAACGTACAACCTGTTCAAAGCTATTGTTATATATGTCTGGAAGCAGGTGGGACTGGAACTCAGGCCTCCAGGCTCAGAGGTAGGGACCCAACAACTGCACCACAAGCACCTTCACTCTGCACAGTTGCATCGCTCCAAATTCATACCATCTGCCTTTTTATCTCTCAGCATCATTTCTTTTCTCATTTAGTAACACCTGCCACTCAACCTCTTGGTTAAGGAATCTTCCCTGTTGTTCTTTATCACTGTCCCCTTCCGCTCCTGACTTGCCGAAAACCTGTTTGGCCTCTCAACCAGTTCTGAAGAAAGGTCGTTGATCTGAAACAGAAACTCTGGGTAGAATTTAGTTCCCAGTGCCACACCTCCGAACATGCGCCCCAGTCCCCTCCTCCTCCATCCCACTTACAAAATGGATTGCGAGGCCTTAAGGAGGCTAAAGAATTGGGAGAAAAGCTAGAGGTGGCATGGAGAGCCTGTCACTGCCCCAGCTCCTGTCAATTAGATCGAGGATGGCCTTCTATCTGTGGTGGGAGTGGGTGATGGTGGTGGGGGTGGGGATAATGTAGAGCCAGCTGCCACATCACATGGGGAGGATGCAGTTTAAAAGCTGGAGGCCTCATCCTCGATGAGATAAAAGGTACTGCAGATGCTGGAGAATCCGAGATAACAAGGCGTGTGACTGGATGAACACAGCAGGCCAAGCAGCATCATAGGAGCAGGAAAACTTGACGTTTTGGGCCTAGACCCTTCACCAGAAATCCTCCTTACAGGTTCATGAGGTGGGGCTGAGGGTTAACGGTTTGGCTCCTAATCGGATGCCCCGTGGCTCTAGCATCAAGGCTGTATCTGCTGAGAGAGCTGGCTGCCTATCCTACCCACACCAATAGCCTGAATACATAACCAAGGCAGTAGTGAAAACCTGTTGCAGATGGCACATTTTGAAGATGTTAAAACAAGGCCCTGCCTGCTCCCTCAGGTGGATGCATAAAGAACCCATCACCCCATTCAGAGAAGAACAAGGAAGTATTCAGGGTGTTCTGACCAATACTTATCTCCTAATCAATATTACTGACACACATGAACTGGTCACTCATTGCTGTTTGTGGAGACTTGTGCTGCACTGATTGTTTTAAAGATTCAGCATTAGCAGTTCCCAAGTAAAGTCAAAAATAAATTGGAATCAAGGCAAAAACTCTCCCCTGGTTTGAGTTATACTTAACACCATGTGTGTGGTTGTTCAGGCAAAATATGTCAGTTCTAGAAAATCATTGAAGGAGTTTGTCAAGGTAGTGCCTTAGGCCCAAATACCTTTAGCTGCTCCATCAATAAAATTCACTCCAATGCACGGTCAGAAGTAGGATTGTTCACTGATAACTACACAATGTTCAGCACCATCTTCAAATACTGAAGCAGTCCAGGTCATCATGCAACAAGTCTTGGACAACATTCAGGCTTAGACCATGAGACATAGGAGCAGAATTATGCTATTCAGCCCATCAAGTCTGCTCCACCATTCAATCGTGGCTGACAGGTCGCAATAACATGCCTGCCATTTTAGTTCGGGGTTACAATAACAATAGAGAATTTTGAGCTGCTGAGATGCTAGGGATCCTGCAGTGAGCAACTCATCACCTACCTCCCCAAAGCCTGTCTGCCATTTAAAAGAAAAAAAGTCAATGTAATGGAACACTCTTCACTTATCGGAATGAGTGCAATGCCAACAAGATTGAGAAGACTTGGCACCTTCCATTCCAAAGCAGCCCACGTAGTTGGCACCCTGGTTACCACCAATGAACAGAGGCAGCGGTGTGTATCATGTACAAGATGCCCTTCAGCAACTCATCAAGACTCCTTCAACAGCATCTTGGAAATCCAGCTAGAAGTACAAGGTCAACAGATCCGTGGAAGCACAGCACTACCCGCTTGTTCCCAATGAATTCACACAGCATCCAGACTTGGAATTATATTACTGATCCTTTACTGTTGCTGGGTTAAAATCCTGGTCCTCCCTTCCTCATAGCATCGTGGGTACACCGACAGCCAAGGGCTGTTGCAGATCAAGAAGGCAGCTCATTATCACCCTCTCCAGGGATGAGCAGTAGACGTTGGCCTTGCCAACAATGCCCATTTAAGATGAATGAATAAAAGAGAAAAAAGAATGCATTTGAAAAGTATTTCATAGACTATGAAGTGAATTGTAATATCCTAAGTTCATAAATAAAGGCATGCCTTTATTCATTTGCAATTTCTACAAGACCTAGAACAGAGCTCCAAATATTGTTATTAATTCTGATATCAATCAAATGGGTTCGGTCACAGGAAAATCTGCCTCCAGCCTTTCACCTTGAAATTGGAGGAAGGAATTTACAAATAAACTGGATGTGCACTTTCATCATCCAAATACGTTATACATGTGAAAGAATGCCTAAAATACACAGGGTGCTGGGCAGGTCCATATTCACAGAAACCCCCAAACTGCCTGGCAAAATCAGGGAAATCAGAGAAAAACTCCCCCCAGCCTCACCACCGTGCAGTCCGAATCAATGAAGAACTGATCATACAATCAGAGGTGGCTTCTTCTCCTGCTTGCTCAGCACTGATTGTGGGAGAGAAGCAGCCTGAGTGTGGCACGGTGACTCAGTAGTTAGCACTGCTGCCTCACAGCTCCAGGGACCCAGGTTTGATTCCACCCTTGGGTGACTGTGTGGAGTTTGCACATTCTCCCCCTGTCTGTGTGGGTTTCCTCCAGGTGCTCTGGATTCCCCCCACAGTCCAAAGATGTGCAGGTTAGAATCGGAGATTCACACGGATGATCCCTGGAATGGTAGGCCTAACGTACGATGAACGGCTGAGGATCCTGGGATTGTATTCATTAGAGTTTAGAAGGTTGAGGGGAGATCTAATAGAAACTTACAAGATAATGCATGGCTTAGAAAGGGTGGACGCTGGGAAGTTGTTTCCGTTAGGTGGGGATACTAGGACCCGTGGGCACAGCCTTAGAATTAGAGGGGGTCAATTTAGAATGGAAATGAGGAGACATTTCTTCAGCCAGAGAGTGGTGGGCCTGTGGAATTCA
>JAHRHZ010000066.1:2169419-2224837 GCA_024137785.1 Ginglymostoma cirratum
CTAGGCCCGAAACGTCACCCTTCCTGCTCCTCTGATGCTGCTTGGCCTGCTGTGTTCGTCCAGCTCTACACCTTGTTGTCTCTTAATATCTTTTATTTCATTTTCTTATAACCTGTTCCTTTCCTATGAAATAGGAAGATCAGATGCTGTACTGTGCACCATTTGGCCACAGACTATTTTCAATCAGCACAATTATTTTTGCAATGTAGTTTTCTTTGTTACCCAGTCTCTTTGTAAAGGATTAAAAATAAATTTAAATCCTCTTGGGAAGTGATTTTTTTCCCATTTCCTTGTAGCCAAGCATTGTTCATCTAAGCGACTTCTCATAGCCATTGAGTTTATCAATGTCACAGCATCAAATCCAATATGGGTGAAGAGCTTACCCCAAATACATAAAGTATGTGATTGCAAGAAATCCTAGGAGTCAATGCAGACTCAGCCACAGCTCCTTAGTTTTGCCATCTTAGCATTGTAGAATAGAAAATTCATCAATGTGCTCTCTCTTCTAAATCAAACATTTTATAAAGCTTCTATTCTCACTCTTCCCTTAATTATACCTAATTATAATGCATGCGTGAGGGATACATTTCTGATGCACAGTGGGGAGATTCATTCACTCGAAAATCTTACATTCACATGCAGAAACTTCAAATAAAATTCGATTTGACACACAGTGTTTGTTTTATCACTAAAGGCTTCCAGTTTCTGACTTTGAATCTGAGCTCATGCTGTTCGCCAGCATGATCACGCTATGATGCTATTTTGTATCACAATACAAGTTCAGTGCACCGAATCAGCAGGCCTGAAGGTAGCACTGATACCTCATTGTCAGACCCAAGAAGAAATTGTTTTTGGCTAAATAAAGGCTGCAACCCCTTATACTACTGTCCATGCTGTGTCACCTGTACATCACCAGCCAGTGGGACTGCGGAAGGGGAAGCCTCCTAAAGAATTGCATTGTTACTTCCCAAGATATAACTTAATCATTGGCCTAGAATTTGCTAGAGCAGGACATCCCGAGAGGGGTTAGAGAAAGTGCAGAAGAGATTTGCTTACAGGTTTCCATCTTGTGGAGGGGTGAGAGAAACTAGGGTCGTTCTTAGAGCAACGAATGTAAGAAATAAGATCAGTATTAGACAATACAGCTGTACAAGCCTGCCTCACCATTCGGTATGAATATGGCGGATCTTCTTCCTCAGCTCCATATTGCTATCTGCTCCCTATATTCTTTGATTTCTTAAGGGAGTTAATATCTCTATTTTTGTCTTAAATATACTCACAATGGTGTGACCCCAACCCATAAAGACTCACAACTAGATTTCCAACCAGACAAAACAACCACTGCGTCTAGCCTGTTGAGCTTTCGATGAAATACTTCATATTCGTCTAAACTTCCTGACTTATCTCCCTCTCATCCTAATATAAACCTTTAACCCAGCAGCCAATCTGTTGTATAATTGATTTTTGCTGTATCATCTCCATTGCAAAAATCCTTCCTTAAAATATGGACGCCAAAACTCTGCTCTACTCCCATTGTGGTCTCACCAAATCCCTGTATAATCGCTGTAATATTTTCGAACTCTGGTACTGCAAGCCACTTGCAATGAAAGTCAAGATGCCATTCACCTCCTTTGTTGCATGCTGACTAACTGTGTGCTTTTCATGAGTGCATTTAAGTGTCTTTACAAGTCTCAATGTTCATAAGTTTCATGCCTTTTAAAAATTATTCTGCTCCTCTGTTTTCACTATCAAAATGAACAATCTCACACTTCGTCCTTTTAAATTGCACCTGGCACATATACAGTTGCTTCTCTGTCCTCCTCACAGCTTACAATTCCACTTAGCTTTGTGTCAGCAACCAACTTGGATATATAACAGTCTCAGTTGTTCTGAAGAAGGGACACTGGACCCAAAACATTAACTCTGCTTTCTCTTCTCAGATGCTGCCAAACCTGCTGAGTTTTTCCAACAATTTCTGTTTTTTTTACGGTCTCAATTGTTAACGATTGATATTCTAACACTCATTCCTGTTGCATTCCACTAGTCACAGATGGGCAACCTGAAAGTGCTCACTTTATCTCTATTCTCTGCTTCAGGTTCATCAGCCAATCATGTATCCATGTTAATATATCACACACTACTGTTCATTCCCTTATTTTTTATATTAGCCTGTTGTGGGACAGCTCACAGAATACCTTTTGGAAATCTAAGTATACTGCATCTGCTGGTTCTCCTTTAACCTTAACGTACTAATTACATCCTCAGAAGAGTCTAGTAAATTTGTCAAGCATAAATTTTAATTTGTAGAGCATGATGACTTTGTTTGATCATAGTATGATTTTCTAAGTGCATTGTTAAGAGTTCCGCAACAATGGAAGATAGTAAGGGTTACGTAACATTGTAGGCACATAAATCTCATTATTAAAATAATCCTTGCATCACATTACTAGCCTGAGCTTTCTGTGGAGAGTTCTTTTTTAATAACACAAATGCAACACAGCTTTGAAGCTGATGGGGAACTTTGATGACTGGCTGCTGCTTTTGTGGTTTGGAAATTAATGGTGTGTTAAAAATGTACTAAATGATTAATGTGGAATAACTCATTCAGTGGAGGCAATGGCCTAGTGATAGTATCACTGGTCTGTAAATCCAGGTAGCATGGAATTTGAAATCAATAAAAGTCTGGGTTTGAAGTCTAATGATGACGATGATTCCATTGTCAATTGCCAGGAAAAACCCAACTGGTTCATTAATGTCCTTTTGGGAAGGAAACTGCCATCATTACCTGGTCTGACCTACATCTGACTCTACGCCCACAGCAATGTGGTTGACTCTTAACTGCCCTCTGAGCAATTGGGGATAGGCAATAAATGCTGGTCTAGCCAGTAACACCCTCATCCAATGAATAATAATAAAAGAACTTAACAATTTGTGGTGATTCATAACTTGCAACTCACTCAAATTTGCTAAGGCTGTTACACACAGTTGTATGACCTAGGGATTCAAGATTCCATTGGAGATAGATTTGTCATCATCATTTCCCAATAGTTATTTTAATATGTCTAACTAGCCAATGTAACTCGTCCTATTGCTATCAGGCAACAAACTACATCTTGTTAAGCAAATGCCTCTTCTCATTAAAACTTACTAGTGGTACATCCTGTACTACAGTTAACCAACTATACCCTTAGACCTGACATTGAAAAGAAAACTGGTGACAGCACTCTACTGCAACCATTAGCTGTTAGCAGTTGGCCTTAGGGCACATATGACACATTGATGTCCATATTTAACATGCCATTATTTTCTCACCAACCTCTGAGTCATTGTGTTTAGTTTGATAAATATGGTATATATACAGTGTGATATTGTGAATCTTTAAACAGCAACTATCTGATTTATTAACACAAAAATATAATTTTCCTGATGACTTCTACTCAACAGTAGCATTCAGTGTAATCCTAATGTGCCTAACATTGTCAAGCATTAAGATTTAATATTGATCACACCAGTTGCTAAGTGTGTAAGTCGCTCTCAGCAATTTTATACCTTGAAATATTCTGCTTTCAGCTGATCATCATGTATAAAATTAGACATTGTATCTTTCATATTTCCATCAAGGTCACTAAAAGGCCATAGGACCACTTCCAAGGGACTAAACTGCTCACTACTTCTAATTAGTAACATATCAATGTCTACCTTCTGTTTCTTATATCAAGCCAGCTAATTATCCAATTTACATCTTGGATCTTGAAAGCTTTTACTGTGGTCATATGTTTCCTGTGAAAGGCTTTGTCAAGGGCTTTCTGAAGGTGAAAATATATCTACTATTTCACTGATCTATGAATCTGTTGTTTTGTTAAAATTTCCAATATATTTGTTTAACTAAACCCATCTTACATGTATTCTCTGGAATATATAAATCATTATTCTCATCGAGTGTTGTTGAATTTTCTTTTTAATGGACTCCAGTATTTTTCACATCACAGGTGTCATACAAAATTCTCATACATTTCCTCTTCTTTAGGATATTTAATTCTCAATCTCCTTTTCAGTCCTGTTACTGAGCACTATTTCTATCAAAGCATCTGGAGATCTGTCACTTGCTGCCGAGCTTTTAATCATATGGCTCTAAAACAATGCTTTGATACATGAGAGCAGTCCGGGTGAGAATTCTCTTGCCAAGAGAAAGTGGCACCTTGCACTTCGTACAGCCTATATGCCTATATGCCTGAGATTGATAATTCAAAATGTGGAAAATCACAGGCATTTTTCCATCTTCAGTTAGTTCATGGCTTAATATCTTGTCTGACTTAAAGCTCGTGCAGCTGAAACGTTTTCCCAGGCTGACAATTTTGCATGTGATTCATAATTTATAGTATAATATTATAGTATTCGTACTAATTAGTAATATCAATGTAATATTAATTTATTCAGTATTTACCATTTATGCAATTTCTTCAGTGATTTATCCTGTAATCCAAGATGGCACTGGAATGTAGCAACATTTTCCACTTTTCACTGTACCTAGGTACATGTGATAATATTAAATAAATCTAAATCTAATTATACTGAAACTAATGATCAATGTCCTCTTTCTGGTCTTGCTTCTTCATAAAACTTGTACTGTATGTAAGTTTGAAAGTGTCTTTGGATTCTTTCAGACATATTTTCCTCCTTTCACTATAGTTTGCAAACAACAGAGGGGTATTACAAATATTTGTACTAGGTTTTCCACGAATACTAATGAAGCAAAAGAAAGAAATCTTGCATTTAAACAACATTCTCATGAGCAATGAATTATTTTTGAAATGCGGTAACTGTGCTATAATAAATGCAATAAATAATTTGCATTCTGCAAGGACCCACAAATAACAAATAAGTCTTGCATTTACATAGTGCTCTCCAATAGCTCGGGATGTCTTAAAATGCTTTATGGCTAATGGATTATTTTCAAGGTGTGGTCAGTTGCAATGGAGGAAATGAAGCAGCAAGTCAAGGGTAACTAAGCTCGTCTTGGTCTCTTAACTTTTCCCACAGCCCTGCATATGTATTTTGATCTTTGATAATTATCCAATTCTCTTTCCAAAGCGACATTGAATCTGCCCTCCATCATATCAGACAGTGCATTTCAGATCTTCAACCTTTGCTGCATAAAAACAAGCTGCCTTGATTCTTTTGTCATTTACCTTACGTTGGTGCCCTTTAGCTCTTGACCTCCTTCCACCAATAAGAAAAGTTTCTCCTTGTCGACTCTGTGCAGGCTCCACCTAATTTGAGCACCTCTGTCAAATTATTTCTCAGCCTTGTTTCGGGAGAACAGTCCCAGCTTCTCCAATCAGTTCACATAACTGAAGTCCATTGTCTCTGAAATCATTCTCATGATTCTTATTTGAGCTCTCTCTCATGCCTTCAGTTCCTTCCTAAGGCTTTATACCCAGATTTAGAAACAATAGTGAGGTTAGAGACAGAGCAGTGTTTTATAAAAGTCCATCTTGATGTGGTACTTGATGATTCATTCTATAAATACCATACAGCTCTGTCTGAATCTGCCTTGCCACCTGAAACCATTTGAACATATACAACTCTAGCTCCCTCTGATCTTGTACTCTGTTTAGAATTTATTTTCCTTTATTCATTCATGGGATGAGGGCGGCGCTGGCGAGGCAGCATTTATTGCCCATCCCTAATTGCCCAGAGGGCAGTTCAGAGTCAACCACATTGCTGTGGGTCTGGAGTCACACGTAGACCAGACCAGGTAAGGATGGCAGCTTCCTGCCCTAAAGGACATTAGTGAACCAGATGGGTTTTTACAACAATTGACAATGGATTCACGGTCATTAATAGCTTCCTAATTCCAAATATTTACTGAATTCAAATTCCACCATCTGCCGTGGCGGGATTTGCACCTGGGTCCTTAGAACATTATCTGGGTCTCTGGAATAACAGTCCAGTGATAATACCACTAGGTCATTGCCTCCCCGTATTTTATCTTCTCACCTCATTCTTTTTATTAAAATCTTTCACTTCATTTCTTTACTGAATTTTATCTATTTCATGTGTGGGCCTATTCTTCAAGATCTCCATATCCTTTTGAAATCTTATCATCATCCTCTTCACAGTGCACAATAGTTTCAAGTTTTGTGACATCTTTGAAATTTTGAAATTGTGTTGGCAATATCCAAGCCTCATCAATTAATCAATGTAAGGAAAAGTATTGACCTAGAACCAATTCCTGGGGAGCCCTAGGATAAATTCCTCTCCAGTCTGAGAAACAACCATTTAGTACAACTGTCTGTTCCCTTCCGCTTGGCCAACTTCACAGCCATTCTGTGACTGTCCCTTTTATTCTGTTTAATTGCTGACAGTTCTGTTATGTCACACTTAATCAAAAAGTTTTTAGTCGTCTGTGTATACCACATCAACTGTGATAACCTCATCAACCCTCTCTGTCACCTCATCACAAAGCTCAAGCAAGGTAGTTAAACATAATTTACTTAGAACAAATCTATGCTGGATTTCCTTAATTAATCTGCGTTTTCACAAGTCACTATTAATTTTGTCCCAGAAAATAGTTTCTAATAGCTTTCTCAATACCAAGTTAAATGGAGTGATTTGTAGTTCTGGGTTTAATCTTGTGGTCCTTTTCCCTCCATACACTGATTTGATGTGGCCTATCTATTACATATACTTTTTCTTTTTTTTTAGTTTATGCAGTGTCTCAACCAACACCTCTTTTGATATGACTTTGGTATCATCTGTTCTTTTCGATAAAGAAAGGAGTACAGGCTTATTTAGTACCTTTGCCATGTGCCTTGTCTCAACCTGTAAATCTCTATTTTGGTCTCTATTTGGCCTCCTTTTACTATTCATATATCTACAGAAGACTCTTCAATTCCCTCAGAGATAGTAGGAACTGCCGATGCTGGAGTTTGAGATAACAAGGTATAGAGCTGGCTGAACGCAGCAGCAGAGGAGCAGGAAAGCTGACATTTCGGGTCTGGACCCTTCTTCTGAAAATTCCCTATCGTATTAACTGCCAGTCTCTTATCATGTTCTCCTTTTGCTTCTCCAACTACCATTTTCATTCCTATTCTGAATTTTCGATATTTAGCACGATCGTCAATTGTATTATTAACCTGGTTGTGCTAATTGCAAGATAATCTATCTGATTCTGTCTGATTTTGCTGCTGTTGAGTGAAGTGAAATTGTTTGTCAGGACAGCACAAGAACTGTCTGCTTTTACCTGTTGTGCCAAGCGATCATTTATGCCTGTTGGAACGGTTGGTGTCTAAATTTAGTACCTCATTTGAAAGCAGGCTCCTCCCACAATGTAACAGTGCCTCAAAATGCACTTAAGTGTCAACCTGGAAGAAATGCTCAAGTTTCAAATTGGGATTTGATCATTCAAATCCTTCTAACTTAAAGATGTGGAGGCTGTCGGTGAATCAAGCTGACACATAAAGTGGAGAAATAGATGCTTTTATAAACTGCCCTAGAGCAAAGCAAAGCAGAGAGACAGCATCAATAAGTGTGAAGAAATTACTTTTTAAAGAAAAGAGAGAATATTTGGTGGGTTTTGTGAAAATGGTTACTAACTGGTTGATTTACTTTTAAGCGCATAAGGTGTCAGATATCTTATTCCTGCAGTTTTAACCTCTTTGATATTTATGTTAAAAGTACAAAAATACATTACACGGTAAAAAATGTTCTAAAGCAACAACAACTTGCATTTATTTAGCATTTTTAATGTAGTTAAACAAAACAAATTGAATACCAAGCCACAAAAGGAGATATTAAGAATTATGATCAAAAGTTTCATCAAAAATGTAGCTTTTAAGGAGCATCTTAATCCAGAGAGAGAGAGGTATATATACACACCTTCAGAAAGATTTAGGGAAGAAAGTTCAGAGCTTCGAGCTGAGATAGCTGAAGGCCTACATGCTTATGGTGAAATGATTAACATCAGGGATTTTGGACGAGCCAATCATTATTGGCTGGAGGAGGTTATAAACATAAGGAGGAGAAGAAATGAATGATTTTCAAAATATGGACAAGAATTTCACAACTAAGATGTGGCCAAGACATGTGCCAATGTAGATTCACAAGTACAGGGGTAATCGGTGAGTAGAACTTGGACAAGTTAGGATTTGCTAGCAAAGTTTTGCATGAGCTGAACTTTAGTGCAGGTGGAAGGCAGGAAGTCAGCCAGGAAATCAATGCAATAGCCCAATCTATAGAAGTAATGAAGACATCAATGATGGTCTCAACAAGAGGTGAGCTGATGCAGAGAAAGAATCTAGCTTTGTTATAGTGGCAGAAGGGATAGTCTTGGTGATGATACAGATATTGTAGTCTGAAGCTCATCTCAGATATAATACCAAGGTTATGAGCAGTCTGATTTGGCCTCAGATTTTTGCCAAAGACAAGTCACAAATTCGTGGTGAGGCAAGAAGACCAGTAATGGGGACCACAGACAACATCTTCAGTCTTTACAACATTTAGTTGGAAGAAATTTCTCTACAGGAATGGTATCTGCTCCTAGGCGAATACATGTTTTATTATCTTTTTAAACCATTAACCATAATTTTTTTAGCAAATCACTAAGTCAAGTTGTGTGTGTCAACTCTGTATCTTGTTTACCATTCACAAAGCATCCAATGATTGTTCAGAAGCCAATGACCCAATCTCCAAACTGTGGGAGTAATCTTTGCAATTGAGAATAACCTTGTTGAGGAAATACCAACAAAACATGGAATTCAGACACAAATTTTAATTTACCTGATCTCCCTCTGCCTTTAAATTAGGTAAAGATTTTGTCATTCTGGACTCAGCTTGACTTTTATTTTTCCATCAGTTCGATATGCAGAGGATTACACTGGAAGAACTGAAGCACATATTATTTCATGCATTTCGGGACCATTTGACAATGAAAGATATTGAGAACATCATCATAACTGAGGAGGAAAGTCTGAATGAAAGTTCAAGTAACTGTCATACCGAATTTGAAGGTAAGCCTGTCACTTTTGCTGAACAGAGGCTGACTTCATTATTATTTTTGAAGTTCACTGAATCACTCACAGCTGAAGAAGAGAAACAGAATAAGATTAAGGACAGCACAGATTTTATTGAAGGCAATTGGTTTAACTTTTGATGTTATTTATTATGCAAAGTCGCTAATTTTTATTTATTATTGTTTTCAGCGCAGCTAACAGCTGTCCTGGTTTTTAATTCAGTGCGACAGCAAATACTGTATTTCACGTTCTTCTTATTTCAGTCAGATTCGATAGGTTTCTTTTCTTTCCTACCTTGCTCTTTTAAAATGAAAGCTGATGCCAGGGCTTCACTGTATGGGAATCAGTGATGCTGCGAAACCTCACCCTTTTGTAACTCTTGTGTTTAGGAGTTTGACAGGGCACAGCTGACCCTGAAATAAAAACAGAAAATGGTGGAAGTAACCAGCAGTTATATTCATAGAGCTATTAAGCATGGAAACAGACCCTACAATCCAACTAGTCTATGCTGACCATGTTCCCAGAATAAACCAGTCCTGCTTATCTTTTAAATGTTGTAACTAGACATACATCCGCCACTGCCCCTGGCAGTTCACTCCACACATGAACCACTCTCTGTGTGGAAAAAGTTGCCCCTCATATGTCCTTTTTAAATCTTTCTCCTTTCAACTTAAAAATATGTTCCCAAGTTTTGAACTCCCCCACCCTAGGGAAAAGACCCTTGCCATTCACCTTATCTATGCCCCTCATGATTTTATAAACCTCAATAAGGTCACCCCTCAATCTCTTACACTCCAGTGATAAAAGTCCCAGTCTATTTTTATAACTCAAACCCCCCATTTGCTGCAACATGCCACTAAATCTTTTCTGAACCCTCTCCAATGTATTATCCTTCCTATAGCAGGGTGACCAAAACTGCAACAATATTCCAGAAGAGGCCTCACCAATATCCTGTACAACCTCAACATGACTTCTGGCAACATTGGTGGAAGTAGAAGCAGAGTTAACTTTTTGGTTCAAGGGCCTTACTTAAAACTGAAGGAAGACAAAAATGTAATAAGCTTTGAGCTAGGGAAAGGATGAACATAAGGAAGAGGTTGCGAGAGGTTGGTGGACCAGAGAGGTTAACTTGTTAGAGCGGTAATGTTTATAGTGAGGAATCAAAAGATTTGTCCAAAGTGAATGTGAATGTCACAATATCAAATGGTAGTATCCAAAAGCAAAAGCCTGAAGAACAAGATTAAGGCCAGCACATGGAAGCAAAAACAAAGAAAATGATGGGACAGAGTTTATGGTCTGAAATTGTTGAACTCGTTGTTATATCTATTGTTTTGATACAAAGTTCCTAGTCAAAAGGCCCTGCGAGTGAACTTCACTGGGTCATTGCAGCAGGTCAAGGATAGAGATGTCAAGATTTGAGTAAGGCAGACAATTAAAATGGGAGGCAAATAGGAGCTCAGGATCATGCCAGTGAACTGAGAGGGAGGTGTTCTACAAACTGGTTACCCTGTTCTGTGTTTGGTCTCTCCAGTGTAGAGGATATCAGATTGTGAGCAACAAATACAGTGCTTGACGTTGAAAGGAGCACACATACATCACTACTTCAACTGGAAGGAATGCTTGAGACCTTGGATGGCCAGGAGAGGGCAGAGGGAAAAGGGCAGTTGTTACATGGGAAGGGGAATGTGTTGGGTGGTTGAGGGGTGGACCCACAGAGGATCTGCTCCCTCTTGACAGTGATAGGGAAGATATATTTGATATTGGTCGAGGATTATCTATTCAATGTGTAGGCTAGAATGTTGGAAGGTGAAGATAAAAATGGCTTTTGTTGGTTCTGGGAGGGAATCGAAGGGATGTGAGCAGAAGTTCAGGAATTGGGTTAAACATGGTTAGGGACCTGTCGACTATGTGGGAGGTGGTCATGGGAAAACATCAGTTTCTTTAATCATTTATGGGATGTGGGTGTAACTGGCTGGGCCAGCATTTATTCCCCATCCCTAGTTGCCCCTGAGAAAGTGGTGGTGAGCTGCCTTCTAGAACCACTACAGTCCTGCTGTAGGTTATCTCCCTCTCAGGGAGGAAATTCCAGGATTTTGACACAGCGACTGTGAAGGAAAGGTATGAGTCAGGATGATGATTGGCTAGCAGGGGAATTTTCGGGTGGTGGTGTCTGCATGTATCTGCTGCCCTTGGCCTTCCAGATGGAAGTGGTCATGGATTTGGAAGGTGCTGTCTAAGGATCTATAGTGAATTTTTGCAGCACATCTTGAGATAGTACACACTGCTGCTACTGAGACTTAGTGGTGGAGGGAGTCGATGTTTATGGATGTGGTGCCAGTCAAATGAACTGCTTTGTCCTGGATGGTGTCACGCTTTTTGAGTGTTGTTGGAGCTGCATCCATCCAGGCAAGTGGGGAGTACCTCATCACACGCCTGACTTGTGCCTTGTAGATGATGCACAAGCTTTGGGGAGTCAGGAGGTGAGTTGTGGAAAGAGGATACAGTTATGCTGGTCTAGAAAGCTCCAACATCAGTATAGATGTGACTGAGATGAACAGTCTTAGAGAATGGAATGGAATCTTTGCAGGGAGCAGTGTGTGAGGAAGTTTAGTTGAGACAACTGTAAGAGTTAGTGGGCTTCTAATGAATATTAACTGATTGTCTGTCCTCAAAAATGGGGACAGAGAAATTGAAAACACAAAATAATTAGGAACGAGCTCAGGATCATGCCAGTGAACAAAGAGAGAGGTTTTCTAAAAATTGGTTACCCAGTCTGTGTTTGGTCTCTTCAGTGTAGAGGACATCAGATTGTGGGCAATAAATACAGTACTTGAATTTGAAAGGAGCACACGTGCATCACTACTTCAACTGGAAGGAATACTTTGGATCTTGGATGGTGAGGAGAGGGTGGCAATTGGAAGCAAATTTGGTGAAGATTTTAAATTCCCAGTTAGAACAGAAAATTGTACTGATACAGTCATCAATATACCAGAAAAAGAGTGGAGGAACTAGAACAAGACATTTTCTTTATCTCCTCGAGGTAGCATGATGGCGCAGTAGTTAACACTGCTGCCTGACAGTGCAAGGGTCCCGGGTTTGATTCCAACTTTGGGCAACTGTCTGTGTGGAGTTTGCACGTTCTCCGCGACTCTGTGTGGGTTTCCTCCGTGCTCCAGTTTCCTCACACAGTCCAAAGTTGCACAGGTTAGGTGGATTGGCCATGCTTAAGTTGCGCATAGTGTCTGGGGGATGTGCAGGCAAGGTGGATTAGCCATGGGAAGTGCAGGGTTACAGGGATGGGGTGGGTCAGGGTGGGATGCTCTTCAGAGGGTCGGCGTGGACTTGTTGGGCTGACTGGCTATAGGGATTCTATGCTCTATGATCCTTCAAGAAGGTATAGGTATGAAGTGGGTTAAAGGAGAAATTGTTCTTTGTGAGAACAACAGATAAGAAACCCAAGGCAGGGATCCAGATGAATGGAGAGTATTGAAGATGGATCTGTAGGTTCAATTGACAGAGGGAGAAGGTGGGAGAAGGACAGCTGGTCAAGAGTGAGCATGGAGGTTTAGGCAACAGAAGTGAAGCTTAGATTTGTGCCATGCTAAAAATTCATTGAGGTGATTAGCATAAAGGAGTAAAACTGAATCATTCGCTAAGGAAAGATTGTTCGGCAACAGAGAGGCAAAGGTGGGAGGGTACTGCAAACACATGTAGAGGTGAGAATAGAAGAAGGAACAGGATCAGAGGGAAGTGAAGAGGAAGAGAGAGCGGAAGAATATTTTGTTGTTGGAGCTTGTGATACTTAACTGCTGAAAGGAAGATAAAAACCTTTTTGTTAACACATCAGATAAGATGAATGAAACTGGGGAGCTGGACAGCTGAGATGTTGAGCGAGTGTTGCTAGAGACAGAGATCACAAGTGTATATATGGCTATACATGCACTTGTGCGGAACTGGAGCCTGTTTTGAGGCAGATTGACATGTACTGGGTGAGAACTACACATTGATCAGGAGCAAGACCATCACTGATAATTTCTCCTCCTTGGTCTGGAAGTTTGACACCTGTTGCATCCTGACTAATGCACAAGCTGAGATTCATGTTGAGCACTACCCAAAGATTGGACTTGGACTCATGAATACTTTGTTACAAAGTTTGAGGTTGCCTCTGCTGCTTCACTTTTCTCATCGAGACAAGCCTCCCCAAAAGTTACCCCTGCCCTAACACTGACCTCACGCATTTGTCCTATATCTCCTATGCCTTCTCAATCCTTTTCATATCCTTGAGGCTTACCTCTGGCTCTTTCAACCCCATTCCCACTAAACTGCCAACCAACTGTCATTTCTTCCTGGCACTGCCCCACCCCCAACTCTAACTGATATCGTAAATGTTTCTCTATTCTAAGATTACTAGCACCCTCCATTTCTTATCTGATGTCAATTTCTAGCTTCTCGGTAAATGCAAACTTGATGCTTGTGAATGTAAGTACATACAAGAATTAGAATTAGGAGCAGGAATTGTTTTTTATTCGTTCACAAAATGAGGGTGTTTCTGGCTAGGCCAGTATTCATTGCCCATCCCTAATTGCCCAGATGGCAGTTGAGAGTTATTGCTGGGGGTCTGGAGTCACATGTAGGCCAGCCCAGTTAAGGATGGCAGTTTCCTTCCCTAAAGACTTTGGTGAACCAGATGGGTTTTCTGACAATCAACAACGGTTTTACGATCATCGCTAAATTCTTAATTCCAAATTTTTACTGAATCTGCCATGAGGCATTCGATCCCAGAACATTACCTGGGACTCTGGATTAACAGTCCAGTGACAATACCACTAGGTCATCACCTCCCCAGTGCGCTATTAGGCATTTCTGGCTGACTGTACCAGTGAATAAAATTCTGATTGTGGCCTCAACTGCACATTCCTGCCTTTCCCCGATAACCTTTACTCCCTTGTTAGGCAAGAATCTAACTACCTCTGCCTTAAACATATTAAATAATTCTACCTGCGCTGTTCCCTGGAGAAGAGGCTTCCAAAGATAATTTCTCCTCCTCTCTCGCTCATCAATGGAAGAACCCTTATTTTTGAGCCGTGTACCATAGTTCTAGTCTCTCCTACAAGGAAAACATCCCTTCAGCATCCATCTTGTCGAGTCCTCTCAGGATTGTATATGCCTCAATAACATCAACTCTTACCCTGCTAATCTTCAACGGATGCTGGTTCAGTTTGGAGCTGCTGCTAACACTTTTATTAAATAAGAAAATCAAAACGATACATTGTACCCCAGAAATGGTCTCACTAATGCTCTGTATAACTGTCGCAAAGAATTCCAACCTTTATATTAAAATATATCATTTGTTTTTGTAATCACTTGCCGTACGTGGAAACTAACTTTATGTGATTCATGTGTGAGGACACCCTCTGTAGCTCTGAATTGTACAATCTCTCTCTCCGTTTAAATAATATGCTAGTTTTCTATTCTACATGCTAAAGTGGGCAAGTTCACATTTTAGTCTATTTTGACTCCCTTTGCTAAATGTTTATTCACTCACTAACCTATTTATGGCCCTATGCAGACTCCATATGCCCTCTTCGCATCTCACATTTCAACCTATCTTTGTAATCTGCATTCAGTTCCTTTGTCTTCGTCATTAGTATAATTTGGGAATAGTTGGAGCCCTGGCATTGATCTCTGTGGCACTGTCCTTATCTTTCCAACTGAAAAATGTACCACCCAGACAGAAGAAATGCCAACAACACTCAATCCTCCCCTTGACACCCAACCTCTACCACCTCACCTGAACCAACCTCGCCTTCGAGCATCAACCCACCTTATCCTCTCACCCACTTAACTGCTACCTGTACCCCCTCACCAATTTGTTATCCTACTTTCTCTTCATCCAATTACCTACCACATTCACCCATGCCTTTGAAACAACTGAACACACTATCCTCATTTTGTCTGATTATATGCTTTGGGACATTTTATTATTTTCAAAGGGCTGCATTAATGAATTTTAAATAAGTAGTCAAGACTTTAGAAGTCACAGTTGCAAATTGAAAATAGTCACATTTGCAAGCTGGATTTCTCTGTACACACAGCAGCAGCAGTGGCAACACTTGAGTACACGCTTTGATGTGCTGTTCAAATCATATTGTTTTCGGCTGGGGTGAACTCTTCTTTAAAACATCAACTCCGGATGCGGCTGTCATTTCATCACCAGCAAGGAGCTATCAAAATTGGAGATCTTCAATAAGCACACAGTCTGGTGAAGGGATTGATTGAAACTCGTATCTCCAAAATAAACTGGAAGTGGCAGGGACAAACTATATATAATGTGCATGCATTTTTGGACCAACTGAATCTTTACATAGCTCATCCATTTGCGAATAAATCTATGCAACATGCTGGTGAGTCACAAAATTAATTAAAATTTCTGCCAGCTCTATGAGATTAGGAAGCAAGATTGCTAAAAAACTCAGTTTTTCAGAACTGTCTGACGTACATTGCCCCCAGCTACTGGATTATATTCATTCATGGTTTTAATGCATACTGATATTGTCAGTTATGTAATGCTGAATTTCAATGGCTTCTTTGTATTCTAAACGCAAGTGCTGGGCTTTATATCTGAGTGACTTTGAAATCCACTGTTGACTTCTGAAGGTTGTCAAACCCCGATCTGACCAACTCGGTGTAAAACAATCCTGTTGTTGACGCTTGGTGAATCTAAAAAAGAAATATATCACCAACAAAAGTATCAGTCCCCATCCGGGGGGAACCTGAGGCTTTATGATTGGGGAGTGATTACGTATTGTAGTTTGGACTACCCGAAAGATACCCTGGAATCTTAATTCAAATTGGTGCAAGGCAGCTTTATCTCCTGACTCATAGCTCCCTTCGGAATTTAAATATCAATATCCCGTCTCTGGTTCCACAAGTGGAAACCTAAAAATACACGAAGCTGAATCTTTGCTGCCCTCATGAAAAGGAACAGAAATAAACAGCAAGAAATCTGAGCCGGAGCTTGTCAGATGCATGGACAACTGAGTCACTGGAGAAATCAATTGATGATGCCTCGGCAGCAGGCCAGTCATCTCTTGGGCAGGGGATTACACAAGGAGACAAAGAGCAGGGAGAACAGAAAACAGATTTTCTTGAAAAAATTACCAAAAACTGTTGCCTATTTGGGCTTTCATGATATCAGCTCGCTGGTTAGCGCTGCTGCCTCACAGCGCCAGGGACCCAAGTTCAATTCCATCCTTCGGATAACTGTTTGTGTGGAGTTTGCACGTTCAGCCCGTGTCTGTGTGGGTTTCCTCCCACAATCCAAAGATGTACTGTCTGTTGTCTCCTCAAAACAACAACAGCTCACAGCTTTGATATTATACTGGTTGTTATATAATGCAATGAAGCACTAAAATTGATAGAATGTATAATTGTTGTCTTTTACACACTTCTAAGATTTTTATCGCCATCATGCTAAGAAGCAGTGACCACATATATTAGCCATTTTTACCAGTTTGCGAGATGGAAAACATCAAAGCATCATTGCTGGAAATAACAATACAATTAATGTACAAGAATCATAATTAATGGCAAATAAATAAGAATAGTTTCTTGGCTTGCAGCCACTGATGTAATGCCGTTATCATAGGAGAACTTTCTGAAGTGCTTCACAATAGTGCAAGGATGCCAAGCCAAATACAAATATTGAGAGAGGGTTGGCCCGGGGTGGGGACAGAAGTTTGGTCAAAGAATGAATTTCAAAGAACATCTTCAAGGGAGAAAAGAAGTGGAAAGTTTTAAGGAGGCAATTCCAGGGAGGGGAGCAGCTTAGTTGAAGGCTACCAAGGTTGAGCAGAAGGGCTTGGATGCACAGTTGGTCAGAATCAGAATGATAGAGAGTGCTTGGGAGACATAAGGGGGACAGGAGAGGTGAAACAATGTGATTTGTTGCCATTTTATCTTAACCCATGAAGCCAAAGGAACTCTTAAAAAAGAAATCAATTTTATAACACTTTTTGCCCTGAAGACAAGTATGAAATACACAATAGTAACTTGTTACTGAAACATACATATAAGAGCAGGAGTAGGCCATTTGGCCTATCAAGCCTGCTCCGTCACTCACTGCGATCATGACTGTAATGAGACACCGTGCTTCCTGCAAAGCATCAAGGATCTCATTGGATAATAGGAGATTGGTCACAAATAGGGAACTCTTTTAAGGGTTGAGAAAGAATCTTTATCACATAAAATACTGTTCTAAAATCTAGGCAGAACAACCAATTGCGTTGTGTTTTCTTCAAATATTTAACTACATTTACAATTTCCAACAATGATAAAGGAAGTGCCGATGCCGTTATGATATTGCTGAAACAGAGCAAAGAAATATTTCCTCAAGATTTGCAGACAACTCTTTTAAACCTTAACTAATCTTTTCCTTCCAGTCATTGTTTATTTTACTTTGTGAGTTAGATTGGAGAAACATGTATAGTTGGAGGCTGTTAACCAGCTTCACTGTTGGATGTTATTATTCTTGAAGCCAGCAGTTTAATAATTTCAAATTTTTCCTCTGATCATCTTTCTCTCAACATCTTACTATCTTACTCTTCTTATCATAACCCTGAACTCTATGACCCTTCAAAACTACTTCATTTGTAAACTGGTCTTTCACAACATAAACTCTTCAAAGTAATCATTTCTGCAGTGCTATTTTGTGAGGAATTTAACATAGCAATCACATCCAATTCCTAACAAAGGGACGAGGGATTTCATGGCTGACTTTTCACCATTGATTCAGTCTTGTCATTTGTTAAGAAGGAAGTGAAAGTGCTTTCTCTTTTTCTTTCTGAAGATTAATGCAACCAGGTTCCCTTTAAGTGATCATAAATGGATTACCAAACTCAGTTTGGTAACTATTTATTAATGGTGTCCTTTTGTAATAAAACAAGAATTGTGTTTACTTTGTAATAAAATGAAATGCAATGCTCCTCCAACAAAAACATTGATATTATAAAATCAAAGCCTATTTTTACCTTAATAAAACTTAATAATTTAATTAAACTTGGGTCTAAAGATTGGCTTCTTTTGTTTAGGCTGTATTAAAAATTCACACTTCCTGAAAGCCAAATAAAGTAGTGCTCTTTATTTTCCCATCAAATCTGTCTATTTGTTTTGCATCAAGGTCATGCTGTACAGCTCTTTATCACTTTACAAGTACCAAACACAAGTCAAATTGTTTCTGGATGGTACCATTGAAATCTGGGATTGGCTTCCAGTAGGAGAAATGATTCTGGCTTCTTCTTTATTAATATTTTTTCCCCAACTTCCTTCTCAGAGTGCTGGACCCAAACATCTACTTGTACCTCAGCCAAGGGACCACTCCTCACAGTTGCCTCTGTGAGGGTTGTCAAGTTATATAACTCTAAGATAATCAGAATCACACCCAATATTGTTCACATCAATGCATACTGGAATCTTTGGTCGTTATTTTGAGCATCCCAGTTGGTTTTCCCCTCTGACCTTCCATTCAACTTGCAGCCCAACTACTCATACTGCACTGGCTGAGATCAGTTTAGAATAATGGTACAACCTTGAATCTTCCTGGTCCCTTTGGCTTCATTCCCTACTGTATATGCAGCACACCGCCAATGTGATCCACTAGAAGTGTAACTATGTTCTTTAAACAAACATTAAAATTATTTGTAATTTCTTCCTTAATGGCCACAAAGGCACAATAGACACTGGAGAGCAGCAGCCCCTACTGATGATTTTGATGCTCACTGTTTGTGTGATTTCTTACATTGGTGGAATTGTTCTCTAATGCCCACTCTGCTTCTACAAAGAATTGACTCCAATTGTCACCAGATTTGTCTGTTTCATTTAGAGTAACACAAATCTGCTGCTTGACTGAGGCCGTGTTATGTTGAAAGCATGGGGAGTGTTTGTCCGAGTTTAAACTGTAAATGACAGCTTTCTTCTTTGCTTCTGACAGTGCATTCACAAAAGAAGAACCGACAGACGTGTGTGAGGAAGAGCTTGATCTGCGCATTTGGTGTGGCTTTCATCATCAGTGTCATGTTGATTGCAGCAAATCAAATTCTCAGGAATGGCATGGAATAGCTTCCTAACCAACCAGCAACTATTGGCATGAACTGGCGTTGCACGGATGCCATTCAATGGGTAAACTCCAGCAAACTTCTGGATTAGGAACACAGGGTGATGTAAATAAGAGTAGAATATATTTCTACTAGGAATGTGGAGCCCAAAATTGAAGTGTTTCTTTTTAGGTTCACACAATTAGAATTCAACAGACGGGGATTTTTTTCTATTAAAGGGCTGAATTATTAGAGGCTGATTTTTATAATATGTAAAAGTACAGAAGTTCTGAATTATAGCTGTGACAGGTAGTAAAATACGAGAGCGATAAGAATGGATCATGATTTTATTACATCTTTTCTCCATCTGCTAATGTTAATGAAACAATCAGCATGACTACCAAACACTTAAACCTATTTTACACTACTGTGACTGTCTTTGCGAGATTGCAAAGGAAAAAAACAAACCCCAAGGTGCCCTCCCATTAACGTCTGTTCATTCTGAGGTACGGAGTGGATCATTTAAAGGATGCACGGTTATTATTAGAGAACTGATACAAGATAAAGATGCTACATCCCAAGCTTTTGGTGCTGTGCATTTTTGCATTGACAAACTCATAGGCCAGTGACATTAATGTTTGCAATGTATGACTTCACTTGTATCTGCCGGACCACTGCTGATGACTGGGATCGAACCATACCAATGCTGCCCTCTATTGGTGCAGAGTGGACAATTCCAACGGTGGCTAAAAACAATGGCTGCTTCTGATTCACAAAGGAAAGCTGATCTTCGAACTGTCTGCCGCTGTTGCTGAACCCAGTGATCCCAGTGTTTTTGCACCAACATCAGCATTCCCAGATTTACTTCACAGTGCTGCTGGCAAAAAGAGTGGTGGCGTCATTGGCACAGCTGTAAAGGAAAGGGCTTCTGAAAGTTTAGGAATGCCCTTGATATGAACTAATTAAATAACCATATAAGCATACTAGGCAGCCCACCTGCACCTTCTCAAGGGCAGTTAGGGAAGAGTAATAAATGCGGGTCAGCCAACAATGCCTACATTCCGTGGGTGAATGAATAGAAAAAAAATCATATTAATGCATTCCTGGTAGAGTTATTCTCTGTAATATTCATAAAATACTCATTTACTGATTTATACCATTGTATGGTACTGGTTTTTGCTAGCCTCACAGTTCCTCATTCCTCACCAGTTATAGGAATATATTTCAGCAACCCCACTCTTCCAAATCGTTTCCTTTCATACACTTCCATTGTTCGACACTTATCTGACTTTTCTTTTCTCACATACATCAATCCAACTATTATTCCTTGTTCTAATGTTTCCCCATCCATGCTGCCCCTCATTGCTCACACACTGATCCTTTGTCATCAATCCCATGGCTGTTCCTCAGTGCTCTCATGGGCTTATACAATGTGATAGACTCATGACACGAGGGACAAATTCTGTATTTTTGCAGTCTATCTCAAATCTCTTGACTCCATATTGTTTGTTTGACAGTGCCCTGGGCACGTGAAGGTGTGGGGTAGTAAGGCTTTGTGTGCCCTACTCAAGAGCTTCTAAAGTTGGGATATTATTGAACGGCCCTAGTATTTTCACTCAATTAAAATGCAACTAGCTTGTGAAACAAGACCTGTCACACACAGCTTGTCACCCAGCCTGTTTCTTTTAGCATTTCATTCTTTTCTTTTTCATTCCTTTGGCTGATTTTGCTAATTGAAACATTTTAAAGCACAGAATTGGAAGCAAAATGCAAATCTGTCAATTGTACATATTTCAGCAGCAGAAGTGAGAAATGGCTGCTTGGTGATTTTGCAAAAATTTTAACAATATGGTACGGCAAGAATAGAAGATCGTTTGGACATTATATTTTGATGTCGAATTTGACATTATACACTTCATAAGCTTAGTCGACAGGTTGTGTTTTCAGACAGGGACTAACTGGTTCTGCCCCTACTGCACTTCACTGCACTATATACATGTCTCTCGAATATTTACTCTGGTGCCTTCAGTTATGTCTAAAGTGGATTTAAGCGATGAATGTCATGGAATGTTGGACAGAGGCTCAACTGCATTCTATAATCACTAACGCTAAATCAACCCAGCACAGCCCATTTTGTATCTGTGAAACACAGATTTGTAGCCTTTGCTCCAGGTCACTAACAGCCCTATTCCATTACTCTCAATGGTGTCTGCCAAAGGAAGAAGGTGAACACACTAAGAGGTAAACTGAAGCCTTGGTGAGGTGCTCCATCTAGTGACTGCATGAGGACTGACAAAAACCCAACCCACAAACAAACATCCTAGCTACTCTTTAGTCTGAGGCTGAAATGTACAATTATCTTGCTTGGAATACAATTCCTTGACTGCCTGCATTGCTAAGTTCATTAAAATGCCAAAAGAAAATGTATTTATTCACAAATTAAGCAGAAGAAGGGTTGGATGACTCTGTTCTCACTTTTTTTCAATTTGGCACCTTTCGTGACATTTTTCCTTTTTAAGGGAATCTTGCCTGACCACCATTCCTACAGACCCTTCCTTGGAAGATTGTGGTCATTGAAAAAGGTCAGAAGTGGCTAAGAAGTCATTTTCACCAGATTGTCAGCAGCTCAGAAGTCCAGTGATTAATCAATATATAAACTTCATGTATAAAGCATGGGACTTTAAAATGCAATGGCAGGTGGTTGAGTAATGGTCATTTATAAAGCTGCTTCTCCTGTGCACTTCAAGGGGAGTGGAATGGAATTTGGATGCTGTGGTGTTTTAACTAACTGTGCAATGTGTGTCCATTGGAGCTGACAGGCTCTCGGACTTACTATCAGTCTGATCGACAAGTTGGCATCCAATTGGCCAGGAAATACTCCAGAGCAGATCGCAAGAGCAGGTAGAATCCAAAGCTCTAGGGAGGATGGGTGAGAAGAATAGATGGCAGTTAGTAGTAAAAATATCATTTGTTGTTTCTTCTCCTGGAGTTCAACTATGGAAAATCTTCTCCCTTCCCCCTCGCTGTTACCAGCTAACTGTACAGATCTGATCTGAGCCTGGGATCTCTCTGACCTACATGCTTACTGAACTGAAATCTCCAAATATGCTACTATTAACAGATGGTCAAGAGGCAACAAAGAATACAAGGTTGGGTGGAGTATGTAAGAAATGGACCGTAAACTGAACATATAATGTACATTGCTCAAACTCACATGTCATGTTATATTGATCCTTGTAGATGAGTGTGGATGGTGCAACATCCTTTCCTACCCCATCTATGTCAGAAAGTGACTTGTCACTTGGGAAAATTTATCTTTTACCTGTGCTAATGAGGACCATTGCATTGCGCTACCAATGATTTAGTACGAACAGGCATACAATAAATGATACACAGTAAAATTATATTATTGTGGCATCAATTGATGTTATGGTTCAGTATTTGAAATTGAGCAAAAAAGTATTCTTTCATCACTGTGAATTGAAGGTGGAGTTTATGTGTAGACTGTCAATTTTAAGCTCCACAATTCTCCAAAATGACTATAATTCAGAACTTCTATGTGTCAGAATAGTTACATAGTATTTCATTGTTTCAGTAAAATTATATGACAAACTAGCATACAGTCACTGTAAATATTAAATATATAGTCAATTTTGGCATGCATTAATAAATGATTAACATGAGAAAATACTATTTATCAATTCTAACTTACATAAGTATACACATTCTCATAGCTACCAAAGTTTATGCCAGTTTAATCACATACCTCTTGTAATGTGCAGTTCCATCACTTTGAACAATGAAAACATTTGTCCACCTACCTTTAAATGAAACTTTTTCACTATGTTGCCCTTTCTGGTAAGAAAACACTTAAAGCAACAACCCTCATGTATTAATTTTAAAGTAAAATTTAAATTATTTTTATATTATTTTGGATATGCTACTGTCTTATGATTGTAAAGGCTACATGTTATATGCCAATGAATGAAGATGTTAAACTTCTCCATGTTATAATCCACAGTGTTTTTTTTATTTCTCTGACCCTGTGATGTACAGCAAAACTGCAACACTCTATAGAGTAGAATTTTCTTGCTAGGTTTTCTCAATTTCTGTCGCAATGGGAGATCAGGAGGATCGTCTCACATCCCCTCCCCGCCATCCACAGAAATTCAGTCCCCTTACCTTTTCCTTATTTTCTAACCTCCGAAGTGTTGTTCAATCAAGCAGCTGAAACTTGTGCAGAGTAGGTTCTGCAACGAGATGAAGGTGGCCCTCAAAGGGCCAAAATAGACTATTAAAAGGAACTTGATGAAAATTGAATCTTAATATGATTTAAATGGCTCAACATTGTATTGACATGCATTACACCTGCTACCCCTTTAGATTAAGGGTTTGCATCTCTGCATAGTCTCATGCTTAATGATTTGCTTGCCAAGTTTTATCTAGTTGGTGGTAGGAAGACCGAATAACACCGCATGTTGGATTATTGTTGACAATTTCAATAAGAGTTGATAAGTTCTGATTTCACTGGTCCAGATCACAGAAGCCAATATTTTATTGAGCAGATTGCTGTCTCTCCATGACCGCACCACTTTCAGTCTCAGTGCTGGTGTTAAGGTACAGGGCCAATACCAAGTGTCTTGAAGCACTGTCTGTGCCCAAAATATTGAACAGCTCAAAACACATTAGAATATAATGTGGCCCTAGGGGTTTGTCAGCATTCCAGGATTATCCTTGGAGTTTCCAGAATTTAAGTTTTAATCTCCTTGATATTGCTGTGAGCATGACAAAATTAACTCAGGCATTAGAAAAGAGTTGAATAAATTTAAGCAAATGAACCAGAAAACCTTGTGATGAGTATACCTAACCAGAGATGGCAACCCTACTGCCCAAATGGACTTCCCATTGAGTCCACAAGCTGGGCAATAAATTACAAGCTAAAAGTTTTGTTAACTAAAGGAAGCCAATCAGTGACTGAACAGAATGTCATAGTCATGATTAGGTTTAAGTGATAGCCTCTGCTGAAGCAGCACCAAATTATTTATCACAGCAGCGTTAAGAAACCATCTGCTGGCACACAACATAGATCTTTGGCATGTTCAAATACTGAGTTTACATAATCTAATAGAATATCAGATAGTACCGTTGAAGCTAGGATGCTGTTCTGTGATCAAATCATCAATGAAAATAATGACATTCCAAGAGAATTCAGATTACATCTTCCAAGTAATATAAATAGCTGGAGACTGATGGAAATTTGGGAATAACAACAATATCATTAGTTGTAAAGATGGACTTCCATGTGCATCACTGGGGTCGTTTTGACTGTGTATTATGAAACAGATGATATTCCGATAACAGCTCTCTTTACATCTCCCAGCATTTTCATTTTCATTCAATTAAGTGAATATTAAAAAGCAGGAGAGATGTGACACATGCTGCTGACTGCAGAGTATAAACACGGATGAAGTACCGGAAGACTGGAAGGTGGCTAATGGTATGCCATTGTTTAAGAAAGGGTATAAGGAGAGGTCTTTAAACCATAGACCTGTGAGTCTGAAATCAGTGGTGGGTAAGCTGTTTGAGGTGATTCTGAAAGATAAGATTTACATGCATTTGGAGAGGCAAGGATTGATTAGGAATAGTCAGCATGGCTTTGTGTAAGCAAAGTCATGTCTCACAAACTTGATCAAGTTTTTAAATGAAGTGACTAAAAAGAATGATGAAGACAGAGTGGTAGACGTTGTTTACTTGGACTTTAGTAAAGCCTTTGACAATGTTCCACTTGGTAGACTAATTATTAAAGTTAGATCACGTGGGAATCAGGATGAGCTTGCCAATTGGATACAAAATTGGCTTTATGGTAGGAGACAGAAGGTGGTGGTGGAGGGTTGTTTTTCAGACTGGAGGTCTGTGACCAGTGGTGTGCCACAGGGATTGGGACTGGATCCACTTTGTTTGCCATTTATATAAATGTTTTGGATGACAAAATAGAAGACATGGTTAGTAAGTTTGTACATGACACCAAAATTGGTGGCATAATGGACAGTATAGAATGTTATCTAAGATTACAAAGACATCTCGATCAATTGGGTCAATGAGCAGAGGAGTGGCAGATGGAGTTCATTTGGGTAAACGCGAGGTATTGCATTTTGGTAATGCGAACAAGGACAGGACTTATACAATTAATCATAGGGCCCTGGGTAGTGTTGTAAAACAAAGAGATGTAACGGTTCAGGTACATAGTTCTTTGAAATTTGTATCCCAGGTAAACAAGATGGTTAATAAAGCATTTAGTATGCTTGCCTTCATTGCTCAGACCTTTGCATATAAGAGTTGGGATGACATGAAGTGGTACAGGCCTTTAGCGAGGCTTCTTCTGGAGTGCTGTGTGCAATTCTGATCACCCTATTATAGGAAGGATATTATTAAACCAGAGAGGATTCAGAAAAGATTTACAAGTATGTTGCCAAGAATGGAGGCCTTGAGATATAAAAATAGATTGTAAAGGCTGGGACTTCTTTCACTGGAGTATAGGATGCTGAGGGGTGACTTTATAGAGGTACATAAAATCATGAAGGCCATACATAAGGTGATGACAAGGATCTTTTCCCTAGGGTGGGGGAGTTCAAAACTAGGAGATGTATTTATAAGGTGTGAGGAGAAAGAAGTACAAAGAGCATGAGAGGAAACATAATTTTACACAGAGAGTGGTTTGTGTGTGGAATGAACTGCCAGAGAAAGTGCAGGTTGCAGTTACAACATTTAAAATACATTTGATAAGTTCATGAACAGGAAAGGTTTGGATGGATATGAGCCAAGTACAGGCAGCAGAACTAGTTTAGTTTGGGAACATGGTTGGCATGAACTGGTTGGACTGAATGCTGTATGACTGTATGACTGGCTTACAAAATATTGTACAAAGTCAAAACCTATGTCCACTGTGTGCCACTTGATATAAGTTTCTACAGCGTCCCGTTTATACTGGAATTAAACGTTTGTGACAATGAAACAAATAATAAATGATAGGGTTTTTAAACTTGGAATTATTTAGTCTAAGTGAGTCTTAGAAAAATAATTCTTACCATTGGATTCCAGGATGACCTATGTAACAGAGATTAGCACCAGATTACTGATGTGAAACGAAGAATATAGTATAATGGGATTCATGACAAGCATAATGTTGTAACTCAACACACGATTCTGACATCAGTAAGAGAGAAGACGTCGGACTAGGATGGGTATCTGAAGAGAGAGGTCTTAGACACTAGGCTAGAAAGCTGTATATGAGAACCTTCAATAGGTGTAAATGGAGCGTATCAAAGAGTTAAGAACCTTTCTTAGAGATAAGGAGCAAGAAATGTCAGGGACAGTGTATGTGCTGACACCCTCAGCCTGAGGCATTCTATACTGATATCTCAATGCGCAGGTAGCAGTATTGGCCTAAAGCACGTGATAAACTAGGCTTTTGGTGCACACTGTTAGTGTACAAAGTGAATTGGACTAATCCTCAGCAACAAACCTTGGTAATTAGGATTCAGGTCAGACTGTGTCGATTCTAACTACATGAGACCTCATTGGTGGCAGCAGTATAAATACAGCGTACAAGGAAGTGTTCAGTCCTGCTCAGAAAGATTGTAAATATGAAATTAGTTGCAGCCCTTAAATTTTATAAAATAAGCTATTTAATGTATGCATCTGGTTTCACAACAGAATATCATTTCTCTCCCAGTAGACTGTGCATGTCTCACTATATTACTATCACATATGCTCCAGAGGATTAGGAAGCACTTGCCGACTGAAGTAATTAAGTCTTTTAGAAAGAAAAATGTCTTTTTGTGTGCAATCATTTTGAAGACATGCTGATAGACCTCATTGTTGTTTGAATTGACCTGCTGAGCATGCCAACAACTATACTGTACAAATCTGTAAAGCGAAATTGATTGTGCATTTGTTCATTATTTTTATTTTTACTAATATTTCTCAGGGTTTTATCAAATTATTTATGTTAATAAAATATCCAGAGGCTTAATTTGTGTTGAAGATTGTTTGAAATTATTAAATCATTTTGTACATACAAATAGGCTTTCTTTAATTCTTATGGAGAGTTGTGTAAATGTTATTCCAGAACTGGGATTTTACATATACCAACACATGAATAAGGAGCAGAAGAAGTCCATTTGGCCCATCGAGTCTCTTCCACCATTCAATAAAATAATGTTTCATTTGTTTTGTGTTTCAAATTCAACATTTCTATGTATCCCTAACCTTTGTTTCCGTTGCCTAGCAAAAGTCTATCTACTTCAGTCTTAAATATATTCAATGACCAGGTCCACTTCCTTCTAAGGCAGAAAGATCCAAGACAATTGCTTAAGAGGAAAAGAACCCATCTCATCTCTCTCCTAAAAGGTGGCCCCTAAGTTTTAAACAGTGCCACCTAATTCTGCAACTACCCAAATGAGGAAATTTCTATGCACATTTTGTCAAAACCATTCAGGATCTTATGTAGATCAATCAAGTTATCCCTCACCCTTCTTAATTCCAGTGGAAACAATTCTAATCTGAATTTTTCCTCCTAAAACCATTCACTCATTCTAGCTATCAATCTAGTAAAATCCTCTGAACTGTCTCTAACACATTTTCATCCCTCCTGAAATAGGGAGACCAAAACTGCACTCAGTATTCAGGATGGGTCCCACCAATGCCCTGTACGAATGAAGTGTGGCATCCATATTTTTATGCTCAGTTCCTCTCATAATATGTTATAACATTTTATTTGCTTCAAGTTAAGTTGAAGTGTTTGCAGTACCAGTATACTAATTTTTGTGACTCATGCTTGGAATATCTACGTAACTTTGGGATTCGGAATCCCACAATCATTCTTTCGTTTTAGTAATAATTTGCATTTGCCTTCCTAGCAAAGTGAACAAGTTTGCACTTTCCAAGATGATAATCCTGCCATATTTTTACTCATTCACTCAATCTATCTATATATAGCTGCAACTCATTATGGTCTCTGCACAACATACTTCACTGCCTAGCTTTGTGTCTTCTGCAAATTTAGTACCATGCCTTTTTCCTTTACTAAGCCACTTAAACAAATTGTAAAATGCAGAAGGTCCAACACAGATCCCTGTGGGACTCTGCTCCTTATATCCTGCCAATAAGAAAAAGACCCATCTATGCATATTCTCTGTTTTCTGCCAGTTGGCCGATCTTCAATCCATGTTAAAGTGTCACCCCCTACACCATGAACTCCTACTTAATAATCTTTTAAGTGGCATCTTGTCAAATACCTTCTTGAAACCCAAGTATTGAACCAAACAAGTATTCCCTTAAATGTCTATGAATGCTTGTGTATTGATCCACAGGTTTCCCTCTATCCACAGTACGCTACTCTATGACTTCATTACCAACTTTAAAAAACTGAAGGATGAAGCCTGCAGGGAAATGTAAACCAAGAGCTTCATCAGTTTGTTCAACAGCTCTTCCTAGTGTTGGTACTTTACCAAGTTTCTCTCTCCCTTCCACTTCCTGATATACAGCTATTACAAGAATGTTTTTGTGTCCTCTATAGTGAAGACAGAAGAAAAATATTTGTTCATTTCATCCGGCATTCCTTTATTATTTACTATTAACTTCTCACTATCACTTTCTAGATGACCAACACTCACTTTACATAGATAAGAGATAAAAGGTACTGCAGATGCTGGAGAATCCGAGATAACAAGGCGTGGGGCTGGATGAACACAGCAGGCCAAGCAGCATCATAGGAGCAGGAAAACTTAACGTTTCGGGCCTAGACCCTTCATCATGAAGGGTCTAGGCCCGAAATGTCAAGTTTTCCTGCTCCTATGATGCTGCTTGGCCTGCTGTTTTCACTCACTTTACATACCCGTTTTCTTTTCAAAACATTTGTACAAACTCTTGTTGCCCATTTCTACATTTCTGGCCAGGTTCTTAGGGTCAGAGAGTCGTAGAGCTGTACAGTATGGAAACAGACCCTTCGGTCTAACTTGTCCATGCTGACCGTATATTCTAAATTAATCTAGTCCCATTTACCGGCATTTGCCCCATATCCCTCTAAAACCCTTCCAATTCATTTACCCATCAGGATGCCTTTTAAATGTTGTAATTGTACCAGCCTCCACCACTTCCTCTGGCAGCTCATTCCATATATACACCACCATCTGTGTTAAAAATTTTCCCCTTATGTCCTTTTTAAACTTTTCCCCTCTCACCTTAAACTCTGACTCTAGTTTTATATTACCACACCCTGGAAAAAAGACCTGTCTATTTACCCTATCAATGCCCCTCTTGAATTTATTAACCTCTATAAGTTCACCCCTCAGCCTTTGATGCTCCAGGAAAAATAGCTCCAGATTATTCAGTCTCTCCCATATAGCTGAAATTCTCCAAGCCGAACAACATCCTTGTAAACCTTTTCTGAACCCTTTCAAGATTCACAACATCCTTCCTATAGCAGGGAGACCAGAATTGAACACAGTATTCCAAAAGTGGCCTAACTAATATTCTGTACAGCCGCAAAGTGACATCTCAATGCACTGACTAATAAACGCAAGCGTACCAAATGCTTTCTTCACTACCCTATCTATCTGCAACTCCACTTTGAAGGAACTATGAACCAACACTCCAAAGTCTCTTTGTTCATTCTCATACTTTAGTTTTCCTGATTTTTTTTCTGTTGCCATGGGATATTCTCAACTACAGGAATGGCAGTATCATTGCCACCCACTAACTGGAAGTGGAAGTCAAATGAAGTACTTGATTAGCTTACTAATAACATGTTGCAGCCCCATTGGCGTTGATCATGCCCTTGCCATGTGTGAATATTTTCAGCTGCATCAAAATGAACTCCCAATGGATTCATTGAATAGCTTTTTCCTCCCCTTCTGTCCGCTTCCTGGTCCATTGAGAGGCTCTCACTTCCCCTCCTGCTGTATCCTTAACCTAGAGGATTCAGTCACTATCTGCTGGCTTGGCCCTGGCAGAGAAAAGTATTTTTATGCCCCCCCCCTTGAAGGTATCATCTCTGTCGAAGAGCACTCCAGGGATCATGTCTTGGATCCCCAAAAACCCAAAATTCATTTTGAGAAGACCATTAAACAAAGAATAAAGAAAAATACTGCAGGAGAACAGGCACCTTGGCCCACTTAGACTGCGCTAACACTTAACGCCTCTCTAAACTAAAAACCTTTTGCGCCTATGCACTCTGTAACCCTCTATCCCCTGCCTATTCATATATCTGTCAAGCTGCCTCTTAAATGTTGCTGTTGTATCCGCCTCCACCACCTCCTTTGGCAGCACATCCCAGGCACAGCACCCTCCGTGTACAATGTTTCCCCTCGCATCTCCTTTAAACTTACCCCCTTAAACCTATGTGCCCAAGTTAATGACATTTCTACCTTGAAAAGGACTCTAACAATCCATTCTATCCATGCCTCTCATAATTTTGAAAATTTCTACCAGTTCGCCCTTCAACCTTCAAGTAAAAATAAACCAAATTTGTCCGGTCTCTCTTCATAGCTAATACCTTCCAAACCAGGCAACTGGAAAACTGTTTCTGTACACTCTCCAAAGCCTCCACATCCCTCTTGTGGTGTGGCAGCCAGAACTGTACACAATATTCCAAATAAACCATTGCAAGATTTCTGCATGAGAGAGCCAGTTCTTCAAAGTTTTCAACAAAGGCCAGCACATGTTGCAACTTGGGAACTGCATGGAGCAGTTGTCACCCTCAATTGTACACAGTAGAAGTGAACAACCAGATAGACCATTGCAACTGCAGGCATATATGGCCCACTGGAGAAACTGTTCCTCAACCATAGGTACCTGAAGGCACCACCTACACAGATGACTCATTAACCATCTGATCCGCAGTCCACAGAAACCGAACAACAGAAATGGAACAAAATCAAGTAACATAGCTGCAACAAATTACACAGGAATGATACTCCCTGAGGAAGTAATAACTTAACTGAATAGGAAACATATCTATCTGCCTCTTGAAATGTTTTAGCCTCAACCGTTTTCTGTGGAAGAGAATTCTACAGGCTCACCACTCTCTGGATGAAGTGATTTCTCCTCAACTCAGTCCTAAAAGGTCTGCCCCACATCCTCAGACAGTGACCCCTGGTTCTGGATGTCCCAGTTGTGGGGAACATCCTTTCTGTATTTACCCTGTTGGGATTTTATAGGTTTCTAGGTCCCTCCCTATTTTTCTAAACTCCAGCGAATATATTTCTAACTGATCCAGTGTCTCTTCCTACATCAGTCCTACCTTCCCAGGAATCAGTCTGGTAAACTTTTGTTGCATTCCCTTTACAGACAGAACATTTTTCCTCAGATAAGGAAACAAAAACTGCACACAGTACTCTAGGTTGGGTCTCACCAAGTCCCAGTAGTACAATTGCAGGAAAACATCCCTGCTTCTGTACTCAAATTCTCTTGCAATGAAGGCCAACATACAATTTGCCTTCTTCACCGCCTGCTGCACCTGCATGCTTACTGATGTCCAAGAACACCCACGTCTCATTACACTTACCCCTTTCCCAATCCATTGCCATTTAGACTATAATCTGGCTTCCTGTTTTTGCTACAAATGTGGATGACCTCACATTTACCCAAATTAAACTCCATTTGCCACTCCTCAGCCCATCAGCCCAACTGATCAAGATCCCTTTGCAATCTTAGATAATGCACAATTGATTTGACAAGCTTGATTTCCCTTTTCTAAAGTCATGCTCACTCTGTCCAAATCCGTCATTCTTTTCCAAGTACTCTGGCATTGAATCTTTTAGAACGGACAATAGCATTTTCCGCACTACCAATGTCAGACTAACCAGTCTATATTTTGTTGCTTTCTCTGCATCTCCTTTTTTAAACAGTGAGGTTACATGACAGAAGAAGGGTCCCTACCCGAAACATCAGCTTTCCTGCTCCCCTGATGCTGCCTGGCCTGCTGTCTTCCTCCAGCTCCACACTGTGTTATCTGAGGTTACATGAGAGACCCTCTGATGCTTAGAAATTGTTCTAGAGTCTGTAGAATCTTGAAAGATGACCACTAATGCACCCATTATGTCTAAGGCCATTTCCTTAAGTATTCTGAGAAGTAGATTTTCAGGCCCTGGGGATTTGTTAGCTCTTGATCCCATCAATTTCTCAATACCATTTATCTATTATTACTGATTTCCTTCTTTTCTTCTCTCTCATTGGACCTTGTGTTCCCCAACATTTTTGGAATGTTACTTGTGTCTTCCTTTGTGAAGACCGAGCCAATGAATGGATTTAATTGGTCCGCCATCTCTTTGTTCCCCATTATAACTTTAACTGTTTCCATGTGTAAGGGACCTTACAGATAGAGCTTTTATAATCAGTTTGTCTGTTCCCAGCTAGATTTGTTTGTGTACATCTTTTTCTGATAAAAATGCACAAACGAAAGAATTGGGACTTTCTTTTAGAAGTGGCTCACTTTTGCTTGAATTAGTCTTCCGAATGATAATGTTAACTGCAGTTATTGGAAGTTTAAGATCTACTGATGTGTAAGGTAGCTGCGGACAAATAAAGCTCATGGAATTCCATTTCCCGGTCCATTTGTGAATTTGTGGCAATTGCTCCCAGTCTGGCTTGAGACTTGGGAGTCAGGATTGAGTAATGGGTGGAGGTAGAGTTGGGAGAAACCTGCCTGGTACTATTCCTACATGTTGATTGGAAGTGGACATGAGAGCAAGGCTTCCAGTTCATGTGCCAAGGAAGGTAAAGCCTTGTATCTCACCCCAGAAGCTAAAAATAGTCAAACTGGTGACTGAGAAATACTGGCTCAAACCCTCTTATATTTCAAAATGGAGTTCCAGCATCATTTTTAGTTACTGGTTAGCATATCTTGTCGGCATGGATGAGTTAGACTGAAGGGTCTGTTTCTGTGCTGTACAACCCTATGACTCCATGACTGCAAATGCCACTAGTTCAGCACAGAATGAACAAAATGTATATCTAATAATCTGAAAGCTCTTTGCTCACCTACCCACAGGGTTTGTGAAAAGGCCCATTACTGTCAGAAGGAATTTGAGTTAGACAATGTTGTAAATTTGGAAAGACCCCTTTTTAATCTTTTCACTTTTGCTTACAGTTAGCCCTCTCAGTTTTGTTCTGCATCTCTTTGATTTGATCAAGCAATGCTTAGCTGTTTTGAGGTAGATCTTGACCTCGTCAATGCTGCAAACTGGATGCTGCTCATCAACAACACATTTTACACCCTGAGATAACAAGGTGTAGAGCTGGATGAACACAGCAGGCCAAGCAGCATCATAGGAGCAGGAAAGCTTGACGTTTCGGGCCTAGACCCTTCATCAGAAATGGGGGCAAGGAAGGGGGTTCTGAAATAAATAGGGAGAGAGGGGGAGGCGGATAGAAGATGGATAGAGGACAAGATAGGTGGAGAGGAGACAGACAAGTCAAAGAGGCGGGGATGGAGCCAGTAAAGGTGAGTGTAGATGGGGAGGTGGTTTCCCCGATGTAGAGGAGGCCACAACAGGTACAGTGGATGCAGTATACCACATTAGCAGATGTGCAGGTGAACATCTGCTTGATGTGGAAAGTCTTCTTGGGGCCTGGGATGGGGGTGAGGGAGGAGGTGTGGGGGCAGGTGTAGCACTTCCTGCGGTTGCAGGGAAAAGTGCCAGGTGTGGTGGGGCTGGAGGGGAGTGTGGAGCGGACAAGGGAGTCGCGGAGAGTGTGGTCCCTCCGGAAAGCAGACAAGGGTGGGGAGGGAAAATGTCTTTGGTGGTGGGGTCAGATTGCAGATGGCGGAGGTGTCGGAGGATGATGCGTCGGATCCGGAGGTTGGTGGGGGTGGTACGTGAGGATGAGGGGGATTCTTTTTTGGTTGTTATTGCGGGGACGGGGTGTGAGGGATGAGTTGCGGGAAATGCGGGAGACACGGTCGAGGGCGTTCTCGACCACTGAGGGGGGGATGTTGCAGTCCATGAAGAACGAGGACATCTGAGATGTACGGGAGTGGAATGCCTCATCCTGGGAGCAGATGCGGCGGAGGCGAAGGAATTGGGAATAGGGGATGGCATTTTTGCAGAAAGGTGGGTGGGAAGAGGTGTATTCTAGGTAGCTGTGGGAGTTGGTGGGCTTGAAATGGATATCGGTTTCTAGGTGGTTACCTGAGATGGAGACAGAGAGGTCCAAGAAGGTAAGAGAGGTGTCAGAGATGGTCCAGGTGAACTTCAGGTTGGGGTGGAAGGTGTTGGTGAAGTGAATGAACTATTCGAGCTCCTTGCGGGAGTACGAGGCGGCGCTAATGCAGTCATCAATGTAACGGAGGAAGAGGTGGGGTTTAGGGCCAGTGTAGGTACAGAAGAGGGATTGTTCCATGTAACCTACAAAGAGGCAGGCATAGCTTGGGCCTATGCGGGTACCCATGGCCACCCCCTTTGTCTGTAGGAAGTGGGAGGAATTGAAAGAGAAGTTGTTCAGGGCGAGGACGAGTTCGGCCATGCGGATGAGGGTGTCAGTGGAGGGGGACTGGTCAGGCCTGCGGGACAGGAAGAAGTGGAGGGCCTTTAGGCCATCTGCATGGGGAATGCAGGTATATCGGGACTGGACGTCCATAGTAAAAATGAGGTGTTGGGGACCGGGGAATTGGAAGTTCTGGAGGAGGTGGAGGGCGTGGGCGGTGTCACGGACATCGGTAGGGAGTTCCTGGACCAATGGGGAGAAAAGGGAGTTGAGATAGGTGGAGATAAATTCGGTGGGGCAGGAGCAGGCGGAGACAATGAGTCGACCAGGGCAGTCAGGTTTGTGGATTTTGGGCAGGAGATAGAAGTGGGTGGTGCGGGGTTGGGGAACGATGAGGTTGGAGGCTGTGGGTGGGAGGTCACCTGAGGTGATGAGGTTGTGGATAGTTTGGGAGATAATGGTTTGGTGCTTGGGGGTGTGGTCATGATCCAGGGTGCGGTCGGAGGAGGTGTCAGAGAGTTGGCGCCTGGCCTCAGCGATGTAGAGGTCAGTGCGCCATACTACAACCGCGCGTCCCTCGTCTGCGGGTTTTATGGTGAGGTTGGGTTTGGAGCAGAGGGAGCGGAGGGCTGCACGTTCTGCGGGCAAGAGGTTGGAGTGGGTGAGAGGCGTGGAGAGGTTGAGGCGATTGATGTCTCGACGGCAGTTGGAGATGAAGAGGTGGAGGGAGGGTAGGAGGCCTTGGGGTGGTGTCCAGGAGGAGGGGGTGTGTTGGAGGCAGGAGAAGGGGTCAGTAGAGGGAGGGTTAGGTTCACGGTTGAAGAAGTAAGCGCGGAGGCGGAGGAAAAACTGCTCTATGTCCAAGCGTGACCGGTATTCGTTGATGTGTGGGTGGAGGGGGACAAAGCCCTTTACTGAGGACTGACCATTCGTCCTCAGTAAGGGGGAGGTCTGGGGGGATGGTGAAGACTCAACACGGCTCAGGGCTGCTGCCTCCTCTGGAGCTGCTGGCAGTGGAGGCTGTGGGCGGGGTTGCATGGCCGCCAGCGGTGGGCGGGGTTGCGTTTGCGTCGGTGGTGGGCGGGGTTGGGTTTGCGTCGGTGGTGGGCGGGGTTGCGTTTGCGTCGGTGGTGGGCGGGGTTGCGTCGGCGGTTCTCATCTGTTTCTCGTCGCGCCGCAGAAGTTATAATCAGTGTCCTCCTTCCCCACACTCTATGTTCCACCATTGTCCTCCCTATTCCAATCTGCCATCAAAATGATAAAAAGAAATAATCTGACTTTAGAAAATTGAGTGACTGTTTGAAATAGAAAATAAATTCTGGAAACACTCAGCCGCCCAAATAGTAATGCGTGGAAGAAAGAGTCAGGTCAGTTTGCATCGCAAATGTTTACTTGTGTCTGTTTAAGACTCACTATTATTCATGCATGTCTACGCTGCTTGTATAATAGAAAATCTAGACTCACAAATACTATATGAAAGTGCATGGAAATGTCAAGGTATGCACAATTAAAGTATTTATGGTTACATAAAAGGCACTCTGTGATTGAAAGCGTTGGTAACTCTCAGTTCCTACCTATCAGATTTGTTCTGATGGTATTTTCTCGTGGTCTTGTTTGAATCTTCATACAATATCTTTCTGACGTGTTAAAAGAACCAAACATGCATAAGATGATGTGATTTTATTGACAATTACAAGATCTTCATCATTTTATAGTCAGTTCTCACAATGTTCCCGAATGCATAGTTCAAAATGGGGAAAGGCATCAGAAGTCTGAAGCCCAGAGGGACTAAGGAGACCTAGTTCAGGATTCTCTTAGGATTATTGTGTAGTTTCAGTTGGTAGTTATGAAGGCAAATGCAATGTTCGAAAACAAGAGCAGAGATATATCTTGAGGCTGTATAAGGCTCTGGTCAGAAAGCATTTGGAATACAGTGAGCAATTTTGGGCACCATATCTAAGGAACGGTGAGCTGGCCTTTGAGAGGATGCAGAGGAGGTTCAAGAATGCTTCCAAGGATGAAGGGGATGTCATTTGCGGACCATTTGAGGCATTGGTATTGAAGGCAATAAATGTGGAAGTTGTTGGGTGGGATGCCAATCAAGCAAGCTGCCTTTTGCTGGACACTGTCAAGCTTCTTGAGTATTGTTGGAGCTGTATGCATCTAGGCAAGTGAGGAGTATTCTATCACAATAGTGACCTATATCTTGTAGATGGTGGTCAAGCTTTGGGAAATCAGCAGGTCAGTTATTTGCTGCAAAATTCCCAACCTGTGACAAAGCATTTATGCGGCTGGTTCGGTTCAGATGTTGGTCTGGTTAGCATTCCCTCCTGTCACATTTTTCTACCTGCTCTGCTGCAATTTAGGTGTATAAGTGGAGAAAATGCAGGTATTATACAGCACTACAAGGTACATTTTATATATCATGTAAAGCTGTCAGAATTGGTTGATATTATTATGAGTCATTGAGCTTGAATAACATACACATGAAGCAATCACAGCATACTGTGCCTCTGAAGTTCACAAGCTACTGGAATTCCTCACAGTCATTAAACAGATCTCTTATTTAGTGCAAGTGCTGAGGATTTAGTTTAGTTTTAGAAAAGTTTTTTTATTTTGTTAGGGTATTAAGAGTTTGGGAGTTCATTTTAACACAGCTACCTGCCTCATATTGATGGAACAACAGCTGACAAAACCTTCTGATATAGCCTGAGGGACTATAGCAAATTGCTTAAATTCATCCAGTTTAGTACAACATGGAACCATTTACTGTACATTGTTGTCTACTGAAGAAAAACAATATAAAGAGAGGATTTTATATACCATGAGTGCGGTGGGCATTTACTATGTCAATCACAGTGGAAGGACTGATCCATTCATGTGGTCAGGTCTTATTCTAATGTTAGAAGTCAATTGCTCAGGGTAACTCAGGGTCCTGATGGGCAGCTCACCAAAGGATGTAGATTTGTGAGGATAGGTCGTGAGGATGAAATATGCGACAGGATAGCACTAATTGAAGAGTCTGTACTTCTTTAAAAAAAAAGACATCATTTTTCAAATGGAGCTGTTTTCACAAAGCTGAGAGGTGAAGCTGGCTGCAGTTCAAACCTGTGTATTTTCCATCAATGCCCTGGATCTGCTTATTAAGCAGGCCCAGCATGATGAGCTGCAGATGCTTTCGAAAAGCTTGACTCTAAATAGTATCTACATGGTATGGAAATTGCTTGAAACCAAAAATGGTGCATTAGAACAGATCAACAACTTTCTCTAGCCATCATTCCTGAGTGGAGAGAGAGAACAACAGAGAAAAGAGAATTCTCATGCAATTTTACAACTACAGTCCACTTTGCTTCATTAATTACACCTTATCAATACATACAGAACAGGAAATCATCCTCTATTCTTAACTAACCTATTAACTTATCCAGCCACCTGCGGGGATTTTTGGACAAGCACCCAAAGATCCTTCTGTTCCTCTGAGCTTCCTAGTGTCCTGCTATGTACTGAGTGCTCCCTTGTCTAGTTATTTCCTCCAAAATGCATCACCTCATACTTATCAGGGTAAATTCCATCTGCCACTGATCTGCCCATCTGCCCAACCCACCTATGTCTTCCTGTAACCTATGACTTCACTCCTCACTGTCAGCCACAAAACAGGACTTGGCTATGAGGCCTTAATGGTCACGTAGTTATCTGAGACGCATTTGGCTCTTATGGCGACATGGATTTAGATAAGGTTTGGGCAGTTGATGCAGTTTATATTAATTTCAGCAAGGCCTTTGACAAAGTCCTATATGAGAAACTAATAAAGTAAAAGCTCTTGGGATCCAGGGTAACTTGGCAAGTTGAAGCCAAAATTGACTAAGGGCAAGACACTGAGGGTGGTGAGAATGGACTGTTTGTGTGACTGGAGGCTGGTGTCCAGTGGCATTCTACAGAGATCAGCTCTGGGTCCCTTTTTGTTTCTGATATGTACATATGATGTAGATGAGAATGAGGGAAGGATGATAAGTAAGTTTTCAGATGACACAAAGATTGGCTAAGTGGTTGCCAGTGAGGAGGAAAGAGTTAGGTTACAGGAGGATATAAACAGATTGGTCAGATGGGATGCTTATCAGTGACAGATAGAATTTAACCCTGATAAGCATGTTCTGATACATTTTGGAAGAAGTAACAGGACAAGGGGGTACTCAATGAATGGCAGGACATTAGGAAGCTAGAATTCCTACAGTGCGGAAAGAGGCCATTCAGCCCATTGAGTCTACACTGACCCTCTGAAAAGAATCCCACCCTATCCCCATAACCCTGCATTTGCCATTGCTAATCCAACTAGCCTGCATATTCCTGGACACAATGGGGCAATTTACCATGGCTAATCCACCTAACCTACATGTCCCTGGACATTATGCAGCAATTTAGCATGGCCAATCCACATAACCTGCACATCTTTGTGACTGGGGGAGGAAACTTGGGCACCTAGCAGAAACGCATGCAGATACAGGGAGAACATGCAAACTCCACACAGCCAGTTACCCGAGAGTGCAATGGAACCCAGGTCCCTTGTGCTATGAAGCAACAATGCTAACCACTGAGCCACAGTGCTGTCCCATGGAAGGTGAAGGGAACGGAGGGATCTTGAGGTGCTTGTCCACAGATTCTTGAGAATGGTTAATAGTCTAGTTAAGAAGGCATGTAGGACAATTTCCTTTACTAGTTGAGGCATAGACTAGTAGAGCAGGGAAGTTATGTTGGAGCTGTACAGAACTTTGGTTAGGCCACAGCTGGAGTACTGTGTGCAGTTCTGGTCATCCCACAATGGGAAGGATGTGACTGCACTGGAAGGGGTGCAGAGGTGATTTACCAGGATGTTGCTTGGAATTTCAGATATGAAGTACGCCTGGATAAACTTGTGTTGTTTCCTTTGGAGCAGATAATGTTGAAGCGGAGCCTGAATGAAGTGTATAAGATTATGAGACACGTGGGCAAATGGAAAGAATCAACTGCTCCCATGTGAGGTTTATATGGGATTTGAGGAAAAACGTCTTCACCCAGAGGGTACACTGCCTGGGACGGTAGTTGAGGTGAAAATATCACAAACTTTAAAAAGTTCTTGGTTGAGTGCTTGAAGTGTTGTAACATTCAAGGTTGACCTATTATAGGGAAGTGTGATTTGTGTAGGTAGTAGTGCATTTGGTGGTACAGAATTGATGAGCTGGAGCGTCTCTTCTATACTGTATACTCCCATGATTCTATACCTAGCATCACTCCAGCACCAAACATCAGACACAATATTGGGGATAACAAGCATGGGGCTGGATGAACACAGCAGGTCAAGCAGCATCATAGGAGCAGGAAAACTCAATATTGCTCTATTGTGTGCCATGCAAAATGGAGTCCGTTTCTCCCAGCATTTGGCTGATCAGATCCAATAACATAGGTTTGCTGTGAGCAGAACTGACCTATTTTCCATTATTACTTTCCATAATTAACACTTTTTGTTCATCTGTGTCTCTTCTTTACTACCATTAGCATTCCCTTTGTCTTTTGCTCTGAGAATCTTCACCATCTCTTCAAATGCTCATCGTGCCTACTTTTTCAATCGCATAAATACGACCACTTTTCCAGCCCCTTTTCAGTTCTGAAGAAGAGCCGTATCGGAGTTGAAACATTAACTGTGTTTTTCTCTATCTCTCTGCAGATGCGGCCCGCTGCCAGCACTTCCTGTTTTTATTTCAGATCTCCAGCATCCCCAGTATTTAGCTCTTATTTAACATGTTTCTCTCGCTCTTCAGCATGCACCCAAACAGCCGATATTTGCCAAACCCAACTAGTAATTTATTGATAGCAGTAATAAAAGGCGGAGAGGGAAAAGAGTAACACAGCAGGTAGGGTTTTATTGGGAAATAATTCACTTGCATGTAAATAGTCCAGGGTTTCTGATAAACAGGTATTACGTTTTATTAATGCTAAATGATAAGTATTTGGTCAATGAAATTAGTGTGAAATGTTTTCACCTTCATGATGTTACTCCAGTTTACATGAAGTCAGAAGAATGACAGTGGAGAACTGCAACACAAAATGGCACTCTTATCTAAATAATATTGATGTTACCATTCCATTGATGTTGCTGGTGTAGCAAGCATGAAGTTGTATTTGTAAATTAAAAACCATTTTATTTGATTAGATTTTTATGAGCATCTCAGTTATGTTTCAGGAAAATGTCTCAGGTTAATGGATTGTCTGATTGTAGTGAGCAGCAATGTATTAGATATGAATTCCAATGTATGTCATGAAGCACCAACATTCAATTAAAATGTGAAGAATGTCAGTTATTTGTATCCTGAGTAACATGAGCAACGCTGGCAACCTACTGCTCTTGTTTCAATTCACTGTTGTAAGGGACAATAAACGCAATAATGATCCAAAACATTGCTCAGCAGAAGTTATTCCTCTGTAAATCTCCACCTGGAGAGCTGTCAAGCTATTTGACAATGGAGCACATCATTGCTGAAGTTCAGAAACAAAAACAAATTGCTAGAAAAGCTCAGCAAGTCTGGCAGCATCTGTGGAGAGAAATCAGAGTTAATGTTTTAGGTTGAGTGTAAAGATCATTTGGGTTGAGTTCAAAACAAGCTTAACCTGTTTACTTAGATTCCCAAATCAGTAATACAAAAGCAAAAATATGCAGATACTGCCAGCAAAATGAAGTTAAAAATAGAAAATAGTGGAAATACTCAGATTGTCTGGCAGCATCTATGGAGAGAGACAGAGTTCATGGGTGGAATCTTCCAGTTTTGGGACTGAGTTGGAAAATGGAGAGCTTAGCAATGAGATTGATACCTGTGCCTAGTTAGACTCCAAAAGTCCATCTGATCATTTAGCTCTCAAGCGCTGATCTCCAGCAAGCGTTCAATTGGGATTAGGACTATAATTGAGGAATTCCTACTTGCCTAGGAGCTCAAACATTTGGCAGAGTGACAGAGAAGGCTGAGTTGCTACTTGGTATCACTTAACTCCTTTAGCCCAAATTGAGGAGCAATCCAAGGAACAGGTGTTTTTTTTGTGGACACGGTGTTATTGAGAAGATTTGTTGGTCATGAGAAAAGTGGCAATTGGTGGGTGTTGTTATCAGTGGGCATTTCTCCACTGCATGTCTATGCCCTTGATCATGCACAGATTCACATTGATTAAAGGCGCAGCCTTACTAGCTGACACTGGTTACTCGTGGTTGGGCAGGTCATTTTTGTCTTCTTATCTTTCTGGTGGTATACCGCAGTGCTGCCCCCTCTGGTGGATCTGTTATACTTCTGGGACAGGTCTTTTGCAGTGAAGATGGTGTCTGGGACATTGTCTGCAACATATGATTACACAAGTACTGCTGTATCAGGCTGTTATTTGACCTGTCTAAGGGACTGTTCTCCTTTGGCACTAGCTCCAGGATGCAGACCTTATAGTGTCAGCAAGACAAGGGGGTTTGCGTTTGTTATTTTTAGTGCCAAGGACTATGCCAAGTGGTCCATCTGGTTTTCTTCCTTTTCTTAATCTTTTCCATGGTTAGATGAAACTGAATGATTTGCTAGCTCATTGCAAATAGAAATTAAGACTTAATCACATTGTAATGGGCATGGATTCACATCTAGGTAAAGAGGGCAGATATAGAATGTTAGTGAAACTCTAAGATTTTACAAGATTAGTTTCATGCTCTTATGACTTGCTGTTAAATACAGAGTTTTATGAATTAAATTCAAATTCCAAATTCTGCTGGACAAAATTTGAAGCCATGTGGCTCAACAAGCACCAAGAAGCTGGGAAGATTGTCCTTGCAGTAATTGTGACAGTGAAGCATTATGGGAAGGGTGTCATCACAGTCAGTGTCACGGTGAAGCATTCTGGGAAGGGTGTCCTAACGGTCTGTGTCACGATGAAGCATTCTGGGAAGGGTGTCCTTGCAGTAATTGTCACAGTGAGGCATTCTGGGAAGGGTGTCCTTACGGTCGATGTCACAGTGAAGCATTCTGGGAAGAGTGTCCTCGCAGTAATTGTCACAGTGAAGCATTCTGGGAAGGATGTCCTTGTGGTCAACAGTAGGAGAAAGGCAAAAGTTAGGTCACAGAGAAATCATTGTCTGATTGGCTGGTTTTGGACCTACATTAGAAACTAGCATTAAATAGCAGTAGAGTCAGCTTCAGTCGATTGAGGCGTTTATTATTCTTGCATGATGTTATCCTTGCAAGAAATGGCAAGGAACTGAATATGTACTTTGCATCAGTCTTCATGGTGGAAGACACCAGCAACATGAAGAGAATCGGGAGCAGAGGTGAGTGGTGGCCATCACTATGGAGAATGTGCTGGGCAGGCTGAAGTGTCTGAAGGCGGACCAGATGGACTATATCCCAGGGTTCTGAAGGAGAAAGCTGAGGATATTGTGGATGCATTGGTGGTAAAGCTTTTGGGAATCGCTGGACTTGGGGAGGGTCCTAGAGGACAGGAAAATGGCTAATGTAACACCCCTGTTTAAGAAGGGAGGGTGGTAGAAGGTGAGAAATCATAGGCAGGTTAGCTTGACATTGTTCATTGGCAAGATTTCAGAGGTCATTATTGGAAGTGTTTGGAAGGGCATGGTAAAATAGGACTGAGTCAGCATGATTTCATCAGGGGGAGGTTATGTCCAACAAACTTAGAATTCTTTGAGGAGGTAATGAGCAAGTTAGGTAAAAGAGAGCCAGTGGATGTTATCTATTTGGATTTCCAGAAGACCTTTGATGAAGTGCCACACAGGAGGCTGGGAAATAAGGTAACAGCCAATTATGTTAGGGGCAAGGTACTGGCACAGATAGTGGATTGGCTGACTGGCAGAAAAGACAGAGAGTGGGGATAAAAGGGTCTTTTCCAGGATATCAGCTGGTGACTAGTGGAGTTCCTTGGGGTTTAAGTTTTTGAACCACAACATATATATACATTAATCAGCTGGACGAAGGAACCAAGGGCATTGTTGCTAAGTTTGCGGATGACACAAGGATAGGTGGAGGGACAAGTAATGTTAAGGAAGCAGGGAGACTACAGAAGGACTTGGGCAGGCTAGGAGAGTAGGCAAAGATGTGGCAGATGGAATACAATGTGGGAAAGTATGAGGTTATGCACTTTGGTCGGAAGAATAGAAGTGTACACTATTTTCTACATTGGGAAAGACTTCGGAAATCTGAAGCAGAAAGGGCCTTAGGAGTCCGAGTTCAGAATTTTCTTAACAATAACATATAGGTTCAGCTAGCAGTTAGGATTCATTTTGAGAGGCTAGAACATAAGATCAGGGATGTACTGCTGAGGCTACAGGGGTTCTGGTCAGAAAGTATTTGGAAAATTGTAAACAGTTTTTTGCCCTCTATTTGAGGACGGATCTGCTGGTGTTGGAGGGGGATCCAGAGGAGGTTTACAAGAATGGCTGGTCTCAGCGAAGTACAATATACACTATTATTTCTGTTTAAAAGTATATTTGACTTTGCGTTTTTACGTGGATAGATATTCACTGGTGAATTTTTACTTTAGAGACATTTTCATGTACAAATAGACAGCTGTTGAAGTAGGTAAGGTTCTGAAGCAAATCTGAACAATTGACATCTCAAATCATCATTGTGATAGGACTTGGCTATTTCCAAAAGTGTTCCACTGCATGAATTAGAACTTGTTCAACTCAACAGAACTATGAGCCACAGTCACTGTTGGTATATACATGAATCTGATAAGCATTAGAATTACTTTCTGTCTTAAAGTTGCCTATCAAGCAAAAGGGTAGAGATCCCATTACTAATTACTCTGCACTCATGGGAGTCTCAGTTAAGTCATAATCATCTTGCTAGCTTTATTTGTCAGAGCCTGACATTAATGATGAGGTGATCCTGATTGCAGTTTCCGCTTGGCTGCTTTAACTGTAATTGAGATACAACAAGTTAATTATGTGTTCCATCAGCCATGAAGGAAATTTCTGAGAAACGGTGGGACAAATTGTGAAGCTTGTGGAATTCCAGAGTGTAAATTGAGGCTGTGTAAATAGCAATGAGCCAAAATCTTGATTCACATCATTACACAGAATCAATTGACTCTGAGTTAATCAACAGCATTAATGACTTTTTCCAAATACAGTTCGATACCTTAATTATCCAGGTGAAGTAGAGTAGGGTCCTTGAATGGGTACACAGAAGTTTAGTTTTGATATTCCGTTACAGTGCTGATGTAGAGCTACACTATCAGGTGTTCTATTATCTGGTTAAGAAGTAAATTGCTTTGTATTGCAAAAGGCACCATATAAATGCAGGCACTTTCCTTTTTTTCTTGCAGCATCAATTATTGAATGATACTTGTTAATGATTGAATGTGTTTCTTGGTGACATGGCAAGTATTGGGCATATGCAAAATTTCTAGGAGTGTTAAAGCAACCCCATTTTCAGAGAATTGTTTCTTTTTGATGGGATGACATTTTCTATCAGCAGAAACAGATAGTGACATCCAAGAAACAGGGTTTTTGAAATATAACGAAGAGAATGAACTTTCTAACTTGCATTTCTGCTTTCAAAATTCAGTTAGGCAACATCGTAGACTGTGTGTATGATAGCGTAAAATTACAAAGAGATATTGATTGTTTAGGTGAATGGTTAAAACAGTGGAAGATGGAGTTGAATGTAGGCAAGTGTGAGGTTATCCTAATGTGAACTGAGAAAGGATAGATCTGGGTACTTTCTAAATACAGTGAATGTGCAAAGAAGGTTGGGATGTTCAGGTGCTTAATTCTCTAAAATGCCATGAGCATGTGCAGAAAATATTCAACAACGTCTTTATATCTGTAAGATTGGAATACAAGGATGCAGAAGTTATGCTCCAGTTATACAAAACCCTGGTTAGACCCCACTTGGAGTACTGTGAGCGGATCTGGGCACTGCACCTTAGGAAGGATATATTGGCAGTGGAGTGAATACAATATAGATTTACAAGAATGATACCGGGACTTCAGGAGTTATGTTATCAGGAGAAATTGTACTAATTAGGTCAGTCGACATTTCGAGCCTAGACCCTTCATCAGGAGATTCTAGTCACGAAACATCGACTCTGCTGTTCCTCTGATGCTGCCTGACCTGCTGTGTTCCTCCAGCTCCACATTTTATTGACTCTGACTCCCCCTTCTGCAGTTCTTGCTATCTCCTAATTAGGTCAGTCTTCTCTAGAATTTAGAAGGTTAAGGGGTGATCTGATCAAAGTCTTCAAGATCAGAAAAAGACAGGGTAGATAAAGATAAGCTATTCCCACTATTTGGGGATTTTAGAACTAAGGGGCATAGCTGAGAATTAGGGCCAGACCATTCAGGAGAGATGTCAGAAAGCACAACAGCTGGTAAATATTTGGAACTCAGGGATGTGGGCCAAAGGCAGGTATATGGAGTTAGGCCATGATCTCATTTGAATGGTAGCATGGGCTCGAAGGGCTGATAGTCTACTCCTATGTTCCTAATATTCCTCTTCAATATTGTCTTCGATTTTGTGAACCGTGTTTTTATACTTTCATTCATTTATTTCTGGTCACAATCTCAATTTCTATAATTTATTATGTTTCCTCCCCTTTTAATCTTCCACAACCTTCTGCTCCTGAATGTGCTGACTAGACGTGACCAGGCTGTACGTTCTAGGTTTCTCTTCCTAAACATCTTCTCTTGGTCATCTCTTTTAATCCATCCTTCAAACAAATGTTGTGTCACCTGTCTCAATATCTCTTTATGTAACTCCTCTGAAACACCTTAGGATAGTTTCACAATATTTAAGGCACTATCTAAATGGAGGTTATTGTTGGTGTATAGTGCCACATGTGGAATTGTCCCAGTGTAGACCTTAGGCTGCAATCAGGGTTGGTTTCAGATAATTTGGGCACATTTACTGCTAAATATCATCTTTCTATTTTCAGCAAGATTAACATTAATTTCTACGCCATTGATTCTTCTTCTATCTGTATGATCAGTGTAAGCAGGTCCCAGATTATACAACATTTAACACAGGTGTAGTCTTAAAATATTGAAGAAAGTGCAGGTTGTAGCTGTAATTATAAGAAATGCAAAATGCAAATGTTAGGACCTATTTGCCACGTAAAACAAAATGACCAGAATTGAGCTATTACCATTTGTTACCAATCCTGAACACATAATTCCCTTCCAAGGCCCTAAGCTGTGGAATTCTCTCCATAAATCTTTCTGCTGCTCTACCTTTCTTTAAAGGTTGGATTAAATGTTTTTGAAGTGCCTAGGGATGTTTTACAATATTCAAAGTGCTATGTAAATATAAATTATGAATGTTCTTGTTGTGATTGTTTCGAATTAAAGGTGTAGGTTATTTTTAAGCCACTATTTATTAGCTGGCATTTTAGAACAATAATTAGAATTTCTATATTCTTATCCATTATCCACCTTTCCTTCTTTATTTCTGTCAGTCCTGGAATTTTCTTTCAGTGACAATCTGAAACATTAACTTGTCTCCTCTTTCGAGAGGCTAACACAGTTACTGCGTGTTTCCAGCCCTAAAACCTTCGTAACTGTCAAGTAATTTATCCTCAGAGTATCGAAGTATGAAGAAGAAGACACATGATGTGAGATCTATCAGGTTGCATCACTCAAGTGTTCTACTTATTGGTGCTGAACTGAATTGTAGTTATTCTTGTGCTGTCAGTGGAGTTCCTGAACATAAATGACCTGACCTCTGTATAGCCAAGGACTTATGTCATCATATTCCCAGAGCACAAGCTGTAACAAAAAAATAATGCCTGCATATTTGTCAGATTTCTTTTTCTCTGGATCTGAAAAATCAACCGTTCCTGCTCTGATTAATCGTTGATATTCTTCTGCAAATTGTCCTTTCTAACTTAGTACTAAACTGGCCAATTTCTATTAAAAAAAAGGCTTCACTATATTCATTCCCATCTCTTGTCCAGGATGCTGTAACCCTTTGCTTTATATCCTTGTAAACATCATTGCATTTAATTACTGTCACTGATGCAACCATTGCTTAAATCACAGTTAGTTACCTTGTTGCTTATCAGGATCTAAATTGTCAAGATAACCTCTTGCTTGCCGTATGATGAAAGCAGACTTTAAAGTTCTATATTTATCCCGATTCTCTGCTTCCTATCTTTTAACCTGTCCTCTGTCCATGTTCATTTATCACCCCTAACTCCATGTCTTATTTTGTATGTGGAATCTTATTAATTACTTATTAACTACTTTTGGGAACTAAAATATATTATACCTATTGGCTCCACCTTATCCACTTAAACTGATTGTGTCCTTAGAACGTTAATAAGTTTGTCAGATAGGATCTCCCTTTAGTAAAACCATGTTGACTTGTTCTAATCGTACTTCACTTTTCTAAATGCATTGCTAAGACTTACTTAGCATTTACCTGATGATTCTTGTCAATCTAACTGTCTTGTTAGAAACCAAGGCTGTAGGCCATTAATCTTGGGACTATGTTGGATTTTAGTCTCATTTAGTCCCATTTTCTTGACTGAAATTAATTACTTTAAGTCCCTCTTTCTTAAAAGTTACCTTTTATTTCTTGTTTATTTTTTGCAAAGTCAGACATAAAGTATTTATTCATGTTTCTGGGATTTTGTCATTCCATAAGATAATTTCTCCTGTTTCTGCTTTGAAGTTTCTAATGTTTTTCTTTAAGTTCTCTCTTCATTTCACACATTTGTAAAAGCCCAAACCGTCTGCTTTTATATCCCTGGCCCATTTACTCTTATTCTATTTCTAAAACCTTTACCTCAAATTTTAGTGGCCCTTTGTTGACTCATAAAATACACTCAATCCTCAGATGAATTATTATTCTTTGTAACATGATAAGCCCCTTCTAATACTATCCTTAGCTTCTCTAGTAAGCCATGGATAGATTTTTTTGGCTGAAGTTTGTTTTTCAATGGAATATGTTTTTATTGAATATTTTGAACTATTTCTTGATATGCTTCCCACTGTTTAGTTACCACCATACTTTTTAGTCTATTTATTTAAACGACCTTCATCACACTCCCTTCACACCTATGTAATGAATGTTGTTTAAATTAAACATTGTTTTTTGTATCTGGAGTTTGCTGTTTTCAAACTTAATGTGGAATTCAGTTGTGTTATGATCACGAGTCCCCAATGGATCTTTTACTCTAACATTTCCAATTGACTCTGCTTCATTGGGGAACACAAGATCTACAGTGAATAGTCAGTTACTAGAATGTAGTAATTTAGACATGAAAAATATCAGTTGTGATCTTGCACCATGTCAGAAGGAATTTTGAGTGAAAGTAGAGGTTCTCTTGATAGTTGATGTTTAAGAAGTTGATATATTTCGCATGACTTAATCAGTTGATCGACATACCTATTGATACCAGGCCAATGGATAGATTCATATGCCGGTGTCTTGTTTCATTCTGAACCCATGTGATTTACATGGTAGAGCTTGTGTAGTTGTCTCTAGTTTGTCTTTGAAACTTACATCCTTGAAAGTTCACAGAAATCTGAAGTGTTGTGAAGTAAAAAGAGGTTATTCAGTCCATCATGCCTGCTTCAGAATATGCTTGTTTAGGGATATATTCAGGCCATATGCCGATAGTGGTCTTCTTGAGCTATAGTAGCTGGACAAAGTCAGATATAGCTTGCTGAACCTGCTCTGTTTGGCTATGACCAAAATGAATGTGATCAATGTGGAGACTATCCTCTAACTCAGATTTGATTATATCCTCTTAGAGGTCTAGAGGAATTCTTTGTCCACAGCAAGTTGGCTCAGAGCATTGGTTTGATCATTTGTGAGCCTGGTTTGTATTGTACTTTGAAACTGGATCTTCACAAGTAAACATTATAGTCCCATTGGAACAGTTATGAGAAGTTTTCGCCAGATTGTTTCCAACAGTTTACAGTTGGTATGAACAATGAAATACTTAAGAATAGATACATACTGAACAATTATATCCTGAAAACTAACACGGAAGTTTTCCCGATGTTGGAGTAGTTTGTTTGAGCTGTCATATGGACTCCAGAACCAAATGAAATAAGCTTGTCTTCCTATAATAGACATGATCCAAGATCTTTCTGGGATGTACCTACTTCCAATGTGGTAATCTTGGAGGATCACAATATTGAAGTAAACACTTACTGGATTATAAAGCATTCTTGAGAGATCGAAAATAATGCCGTTGATCTTCCTACCATATGAGACATCATTATGGATAAGGTTTTGAAGAGAAGAGACTCCTGTTAGAGAATTTGGAATTTCTGAGGATAAAAGTTGAAGAAACTGAGACTCCTTTTTAAGTCACATTTGTCTGGAGGTATACATATCCTTTGTACATCTTCCATTTTTGGTAGGATCACATCTAATACCATTTTAAGTGTCGATTGATCCAAAGGAGTTGATTGGGCTCATGTTGATTTGTCATTCTTTGCTGTTGGAAACAAAACAAATCCTTGTTGCTTCAAGAGCTGGTGGATGTTTGTGTCATGTTCATGTTTTGTTTTCCCATGAAATGTGAGGTCATTTGTGATCCAGTTTCTCATGGGTTTCAACAGTGATCAATCCAGGGGGTGGACATGTTGCTATACTGCCCCATACTATGCCAATCTCACCTTGCACTAGGTGTTACATATGCAATAACCACCACAGCACCATAATATATAGGAGCAGAATTAGGCCATTCAGCCCATCAAGTCTGCTCACCATTCAATCATGGCTGCTATGTTTCTAAAACCCATTCTCCTGCCTTCTTAATGTAGCCTTACGAATCAAGAACCTATCTATTCTTTTCTTGAATACACTCAATGAATTGGACTGCACAGCCTTCTGTTGTAATGAGTTCCACACATTCACCACCCTCTGGCTGAAGAAATTCCTCCTCACCTTACTTCTAAAGTGTCATAACTTCACTCTGAGTCTGTGTCTTTGGGTCCTAGTCGCTCCTATTATTGGAAACGTTTTCTCCACATGCACTCTGTTCAGGTCTCTCAGTATACTGTACATTTCAATGAGATCCCCCCTCACCCTTCCAAACTCCAGTGAGTACAGATCCAGGGTCCTCAACCACTCCTCATGTGACAAGCCCTTTATCCCAGGATTATTCTGGTAAACCTCCTCTGGACCCCCTCCAGTGCCAGCACATCCTTCCTTAGATATGGAGCTCAGAACAACTCACGATATTCCAAATGCAGTCTGACCAGAGCCTTATACAGTCTCAGCCATATATCTCTGCCCTTGTATTCTCACACTCCTGAAATGAACACTAGCATTACATTTGCATTCGTAACCACCAGTTGAACCTGCATGTTAACCTTACGATAATCCTGAACTAGCACTCCTCAGTCCATTTCTGCTTCAGATTTCTGATGCCTTTCACCATTTATAAAATAGTCTACATCACTATTCTTCCTATCAAAGCGCACCCTTTCGCACATTATACTCCACCTGCTTCTTCTGTGCCCACTTTTCTAGCCTGTGCAAGTCCTTCCACAGCTTTTGTACTTCCTGAACACTATCTGTCCGTCCACCTATATTTTGCTTTTCTATTCATTTTTGTGGGATGTGGGTGTCTCTGGCTGGCCAGCATTTCTTGCCTGACCCTAGTTGCCCTTTAGAAGGTGGTGGTGAGCTGCCTTCTTTAACCGCTGTAATCTTCCTGCTGTGGGTTGACCCACAATGCTGTTAGGGAGTGAATTCCAGGATTTTGACCCAGTGACAGTGAAGGAACGGCGATATATTTCCAAGTCAGGATGGTGAGTGACTTGGAGGAGAACTTGGAGGTGGTGGTGTTCCCGTATATCTGATGCCCTTGTCCTTCTAGATGGAAGTGGTCATGGGTTTGGAAGGTGCTGTCTGACGATCTTTGTGTTCTGCAGTGCATTTTGTAGATAGTACACACTGCTACTACTGAGTGTTGGTGGTGGATGCTTGTGGATGTAGTGCCAATCAAGTGGGCTGCTTTGTCTTGGATGGTGACAAGCTTCTTGAGTGTTTTGGGGCTGCACTCATCCAGGCAAGTGGGGAGTATTCCATCACACTCCTGACTTATTCCTTGTAAATGGCGGACAGGCTTTGAGGAGTCAGGAGGTGAATTACCCCAGCATTCCTAACTTCTGACCTGCTTTTGTAGCCACTCTCTGTTAATGTGGTGAGTCTAGTTGCATTTCTGGACAATGGTAATCCCCAGGATGTTGATAGTGGGGGATTCAGTGGTGGTAACACTATTGAATTTCAAGGGACGGTGGTTAGATTGTCTCACATTGGTGATGGTCATAGCCTGCCATTTGTGTGGCGCGAATGTCACTTGCCAGCCCAAGCCTGAATATTGTCCAGATCTTGTTGCATGTGAACATGGACTGCTTCAGTATCTGAGGAGTCATGAATGGTGCTGAGCATTGTGCAATCATCGGCGAACATTTGTTTGCAGATGATACATTTGTATCGTCATCCAGATCATTAATGCAGAACTGTAAAACAGTGCATGTGGTTCCTCCGAATAGCCATATCTCAAAGTCTAAGGGAAGTAGTCCTCAATCAAGTCAAGGGAGACACCCTGCAGGCAGGGGTCCCGTTCCAGTAAAGGCATTGTACATGATCAGTCCAGTGGCTTGGGCATGGTCTGTCAGCCACTTGAAGCAGTTACAGTCAGGATTCTCTCCTTGTTGGGGGTGAAGAGCTATTCCAACAGCCACCTTCACTCTTTCGGCCCAACTGCAGCCATTTTCTCCTGGCCCCAGAACTGTTAAGCACCTGGGAGAGGAGGGATGCTCTTTATTCACCCAGCATCTTGGCTGGCTACAACAAGTTTAATTTAAAAGGGTCCCTTCCCTTGGTGGATACCTGTTTCCCAGACTCTAATCGCCTTATGCTTTAAAATGAATCAACTTAGCCGGGCTTTCTTGAATTAACAAAGTAAGTGAGTTTATTGTTTGCTACACATGAGAAGAAATACAATGCCACGCACACCCGCACAGAATAGAAATAATTTATGTGGCAGAAGACATGAAAGTAAGAAAAAGGGTTGTACAGATCAGTCTCTGAATTATTTGTGAAGAGCCGATGAAAGAATATTGTGGCCATTATTGGGTTGCACCAGTAATGTTGACACTTACAGTTAGAGTCATAGAGTTGTACAGCGCAGAAACAGACCCTTTGGTCTCACAAGTCCATGCTGACCAAATATCCTAAATTAATCTACCAGCATTTGGCCCCTATCACTTTAAAACCCTTCCTGTTTATGTAACCATCAAGATGTATTTTAAATGTTGTAATTGTACCAGCCTCAACTACTTCCTCTGGCGGTTCATTCCATACATGCACTATTCACCTATCCATGCCCCTCATGATTTTATAAATGTTTATAAGGTCACCCCTCCACCTCTGATGCTTCAGGGAAAATAGCCCCAACCTATTCAGTCTCTCCCTATAGCTGAGACCATCCAACCCCAGCAACAACTGTGTAAATCTTTTCTGTACCCTTTCAAGTTTAACAATGTCCTTCCTATAGCATGGAGACCAGAGTTGAAGGCAGTATCCCAAAAGTAGCCTAACCGGTGTCCTGTATAGCTGCAACATAACCTCACAACTCCTATACTCAATGCACTGACCAATAAAGGCAAGCACATCAAACATCATCTTCACTGCCCTTTCTACCTGAGACTCCATTTTCAAGGAACTATGAACCTGCACCCCAAGGTTTCTTTCTCAGCAAAACTCCTCAGAACTGTACCATTAAGTGTATAAGTCCTGTCCTGATTTGCCTTACCAAAATGCAATACCTCACATTTATCTAAATTCAACTCCATCTACCACTCCTTGGCCCATTCGCCCATCTGATCAAGGTCCTGTTGTGCTCTGAGATAACCTTCTTCACTGCCCTCTACATCACCTAGTTTAGTCAGCTTGAAGGGTTGGTTTTGTGATTCTTGGTTTTGAAAATTGATTGAGATTTTATAGCTCTGATTGCATTCAACTGTGATGGAATTCCTGCATTTAGATAACAGAGATTCCTTTTGTTATCCTGTTTCTCTTTTGTCTGTCTGCTAGCTTGCTGATTTCTAGCACTTAGAGTAGGAAATAGTCTTAGTTTTTATCACAGGTGTGATTAGTTCCTTAACTGTCATCTTCACAGCACACTGTGCTCTCACACATGAGAATGATCAAACCCACTAGCACTCTCCAGTAGAGTTGACACTTGTTTTTTGAGTCCCTGCCTTTTGATATTCTTCAAAGGGAAAATACAAAGTTTGGGACATAATCATAATCATAATCTGCGGAAGGTGGCTAACTGCTGAGAAGGGATCATCAGTCACTCATTATCATTGCTTTGACAATACATCACAGCCTGGACTATTTTGACTTGTATCTCCCCCCACCTTTAGAGGGCTGTTGTTTGAAGTACCCTTTGCATCCATAAGTGTGACATACTATGGGCCTCGCTCTCTTTTTGGATAGTCAGCTAATTTAAATCCTTAGCCATTTTTGACTATATCAGCTCTCTTTAAAATAACACATTTTGGAATTACAGATTACAAATGTTTGAAGTATTTTGGGTTCGTTGCAAAACAGATAAGCGATGAACTTTTCACAGCTGTCATTGTTATTACCATTTAACCAGCTCTTAGTAGCCACTTACAGCCACAATGACATTCTTTCTTTAATGTGAAGCACCACTGACGGTATGATACAGTCTGAATGCTTCCCTATATGTTAGCCCATGTAACTTATGCCATGACAACTGGGTTTTTGATGACACAGATGTGTTTAAGTTTATTAACAACATTAGTTCTACAAACTGATATGATGTCTCAGATTTATGTATGGTCGAGGTTTTATGGTTGTTTATGGTACTGTTACATTATTAGCCTAGCTGGCAAGTTGACTAAGTGACCAACTGTTTAATTAACTGACTGAGAGCAAAGTGAAGTTTTTTTTGCAGTATTTCAAATAATCAGATCTATGTCTTAATTTCACCTGTTTCTGGTTTTAATGGAGACTGACTCCAATTCTCTCCTTCAAGTTGATCAGCTTTTGCCCCTTTCCCTCTCTGATCAGAGCCCAAGCTAATACCTTGGTCTCCTCAATGACTTTCCATCCGCAGTCTCATTCCTGAGCCTTCATCCATTAACCCACTCCTGAACGTATACACACAATCTCCCTCAGGCTTTTCTGGTCACCCTCCATAATCTCTCCGACATCTCCAAATCCTGACTACCAATAATGCAGGCCATCCTACATCCTGCAGGCCAATTGCTCAATTTGATCAGCTGTTTGCCAGGAAATGGAGAACCATGTTTATAATGAGGTCCTTCCAAAGTAGGGCAGCATTTCAGAGCTTTCCTGTTGCTATGATTCTGCCCACCCATCACCTCCCTCTTGCATCCTGTAACTTTTGGAGCCAACAATATCATGCCATTTTTGTAGCTAGAGGGTCTGTTTTTGTAGCAGGGTGTCTCAAATACTGGCGGTGCTAGCTGGAGTGTAATGTATTCCCACTGCGGTGAGGGATACAGTCTGATATTTCAGACCGAGTGCAGGCAGCTGCCTCGCTCTTCCTTCAGATCCCAGGATTTAATGTGGTTCTAGAGCTCCATCTGCTGGCATCTTGATCAGTGAGTTACTGCTGCCTGGTAAAGGCATAGTTCTTCTTTAGAGATAAAAGGTACTGCAGATGCTGGAGAATCCGAGATAACAAGCATGGGGCTGGATGAACACAGCAGGTCAAGCAGCATCATAGGAGCAGGAAAACTCGACGTTTCGGGCCTAAACCCTTCATCAGAAAATTTTCTGATGAAGGGTTT